>QNGE01005672.1:0-27034 GCA_008508345.1 Paragonimus westermani
CAATGGTGAAGCATCGTTAGTGAACAAAACCAAGAGAAAATAATCTACAGGCTAACGTAAGCCTTATGTTCAACGTCATGCCGGAAAAAGGATTTTTGAGGATGGAGAAAATGTGTAGTCGAAGAATATCGCCATTAGTTGATATGGATGGCCCCGGAAAATTATGTAGAAACTTTTGGGAAGATGATGGAAGATAGGCGGGTTCCAATTTTTCCGGAGAAATGGACGATCTTCTACCGGAGAAATGGACGATCTTCTGGACTGGACTCTGTTATTTCATCAAATCGACGAAATTTCATGAATTGCACAACCGGTACAGGATTTGGATTAACCGGACGTTGTGGAATGTTGTTTTGCGTTAGAATGTATCGTAGAATCAAGAATAAAAGGCAAAATTACGTAATAAAAAAAAGAACGTGAAATGGTCATGTGAAGTATGACGAATGATGGAGTTTGATATTTTCTGGCCAAATCTTTTATACAGAATTTACAATTTTGTGCTAGTTAATAAAATATATATCTCTAACAAATAATTGTTGTCGTATAACGCGAAAAGTGATCGATTCACAGATTATCCTAGTATATGACTACAGTCGAATTCCGATGTCGATTTAGTTTGTACGGCCGTTGTGTAGAATGGAAAGATGTTTAGCAACACGGAAAGATTATCAGGTTGTCTGTAGGAATAGGAAGAAGCACGTATTTATATGTAATCATATGAGGCGAACAGGTTAAGCTATATATATTCTCTAAACTGTTTTAACTTGCACAGCTATTGCGTAGTGGTTGATAGCTATACAGAGTTGATAATCGTTGAGTATGGAGTTAGAGTAACAGGATGGTTTGGTTACTACTAACGGGGATGTTTAAGATGCCATATGTTGGCTGTGGTTTTGTTATGCAGCTGCAATTTTTCCACATAGCTGTTAAAATACCTATCCTGCCGGAGAAATGATAAGTTTCGAAATGAGGAATTTCTCAAATGGCTAAATTGATAGCTATGATCAGTCCGAAGTGTGTGTGGCGTTACATGCTGTGGTATAGATTCACCCTCCGTTATTATTAGATTAGATCAGATGGTTAGATGTTATTAGGTCCGTTTTGAGAGATATCGTCTTCAGGCAGGCAGAGTTTGAAGATCAACGTGACGTTATTTAATGTCAGGAAAGTTTCTAAGCTTCGTTTGAACTGATGTATATTCTTACTGGTTCTAATTGCATGTGGGAGTTTGTTCCAAATGTAGGTATATTTCACTAGGAAAAAATTTGAACGGAGTTTTCTACGGGATTTAAGGGTTGTCAAAGTGAACTCTTTGTTCCTGATGTTGTAGTTTAAGCTATGTTAAAGGCGAATCACGAGTTTGACAGTAAATTTATTGCTATAAACTAGATTATACATGAGCGCAAGGCTTAGCTTGAGACACCGTAGCCAAAGAGGATCCAGTTTAAGAGTCTGGTAGCGTTCTCTGTAGGTCAACGAAGACGGATAAACCACTAAACCTTTCGTAAATGCACGTTGGAGACTTTCAAGAGCTAGCCTATCAGACTTGCGCAGGTGACTATATATGAATGTGCAGTACTCAAGTTGGGGTCGCACGCACAGCTTATAAAGGTGCAGTCGAGCTGCAGGAAAAAAGAATGAGTGCCTAATGTATCCAATCGTTCGTTAAGTTTTAGCTACTAGGAAAGATACATGTTCAGCAAAATTGAATGAGTTTGAGTAACGTATACCTAGGTCGCTGACTGAATTGGCAGTTGGAATAGCATGACCGTCCAGCTTTATAAAGTCCTCTGGTATATGACAACCGTGTACGACAATGGTGGATTTATTGGATGAGAATTTCATCAGCCAGGTTTGACATCGAGAATCTAATGACATGATGTCCTCCTGTATATTTCCTAAAGAATAACTGAAATCGCAGTACATGATGAATCACCGGTATTACGGTTTATGTGTGATCGGCAGTCTGTGAAGTGGTTAATAAAGTGAAAGCGTAAGAAGCTGCAACTTAGCCCTTGCTGGCACCACGATCGGCACAAGGCTGAAGCATGGCACCGGTTCCCGTCCGAAAGGAAATGTAGCAGGTTGTTGGATTTCTGTAATGAGAACAATTGGTTATTTCCAGAAATAAGTTCTCTTGGCTCAGCCAGCACTTGTGCGACTCTCAATCGTCGGTGTGAAAGCATTCCAGAGAGTTACAGGCATAGTGGTAGGGTGAAAATGGATGGGGTATGCAAGACGTCCCATTTACTTGGCGAGTGGTTGATTCGCTACCAACCCTGATGGAGAAAGTTGTGACACTTTTCTACCAAGGTCTTTCCTCTAAAGGTAAGACTGTTTTCAGTAATTGAAGATCCTTCAAGAGACCTGTGAAGCACCCAGTGCGGCTCTAAATTACCAAATTGGTTTCTCACGTTTCTTGCTGAGCTGACCTGAATATTCATCCGGGGACAAGAAGAAGTCCATGTCGGAAGCGCTCCAGAACATGGACTGCCAATACTGGGCTTTGACTTTTGGAAGCGGCTGGCAGATGCCCTTGTTGGAGGACGGAGTAGGTGCGCTGAACCAGAATCCCGCTCGGGTTCAAGGGAGACGTGAAGAATTTTTATTGAGTTGGGCCCCATCCGCGTGGTCATTTGGTGCAACAGTGGCACTGCTGGTTATAAAATTCAGTCAACCGATCGATGGTGAATGCCCCCATTTTCAAATGTTTCATCTGGGGTTTCCGGGAAATGCTCGGGTATACGAAACCACTAGTTCGTGAGTGAACCTTGTAGACTGTCAGAAGGGTTGTCTCAACCAGCGATGGTTCTTCCGGTTTCATACCGGCGAGCTGAGAATTGTCAGAGTGAACGGAGCCAATCTTCCTTACTTGCCTGATGACTAAGATCAGACGGTCAAGGTCAACTTCAGTTTCGGGGCAGAGGACATTTCAAAGTTCGCGACCGCCCTGATATTTAAGATTCGACAGGCCTTGCTGGACTCTTTGGAGTTCTTGAACACACACAGACTTCTTACGTGGTGACCAAATCTGGCCTCCAGTTAACCACACCGGCCCTATTCCTTGATGCCTTCTTGAGCCTTTTGCGAGGGAGCGAATAGTCTTGGCTATTGCAGACGCTTACGAATGTGCAGAAATCGTTGGTTCGATCTCGACGTTATCGACTGTTCGGTGACTAGTTCACCGGTCAGTGGATGAAGCAGATTTGCCTCGCCAGGGATGTACTGTTGACCAGTCAGAAAAAAACTCTATGGGCCGCAAATTGAATTAGTGCAGTCCGCACTGATCGGAATGAGATTTTTCCATCTCTGTGGGTAGTCCCATTCATGACATCTATCTTTGGCTGCCGTCGAGTAGCCCAGTGTATAGAGACTATCTTGAAGCGGAAACCGCGGTTTGAACAACACCTCAAACTCGAGCACCGTAAACTAGTTCGAGGAGCCAGTAGAATTCACCAGTTAACTGAAATTGCGTCTGAGCTATTAAGAGTGCTTCGTATTCAAATTCTATTAGATTCAGCAGAGTTCAGTTCAAGATTCTAGGGCAGAGTGTTGAGGGGGCTGACTGGCCCAGATCCGGAAGCAGCGATAATTTGCACCCTTCTTCACGTTACAGTAGATGAGAAGCGCTCTTTTTTTGTGTCCCAGTGGAGAGATGAAGATAGGGTACCTAACTTACTGATTCGAATGTGGCCTAGTGAACCACTAACCCCGTCAGCCAACCACCACAGGTTTGATGCACTATCATTGTGTGTACAATGTGAACCTTGAAATTAAAACTGAAGTCTTAACGTGCTTCGCGTTTCGCAGAGGAATATGCAGTCAGGCTACTTCACTTCCGTCAAGCACGTATACACGCGTCAGGAGCATATACGTCTAGCCAGTTAGACCGAAAACACAAGAACGGGCGCGTATTTTCACTCAGATATTGGGTTAGCTAGCACAGTAACTCAGAGTACAGACCTAGCAGAAAGCAGACAAACACAAAACCCACCCATATTATCGCATTCCGTCACACGGATAACCAAGTTGTTATAGGATTTTCTGAAGATTTTCCCAATGTCCAACTTCTGTGTTTTATTACTTGTATTTAACTCCCATCCAGTTTCATCGTTCGGCCGAACACAATCAGTCGCACGCACTGTTTTGAGGGCCACCTGGTCACGGCGGAACCTAACTGCTTTATTGGCGCGAGATGCACATTCGACTTATCAGAAGGGTTTTTGAGGTGAATTTTTGGGCATTTTTACAGTGTGTGGTTAACTTANCAGGTCGTCCTCGCAACAAGACATGACGACCACGTAACGCGCAGAAAGTACGCATCCGTCTCCGTCAACGGCAGGTCGGTCAGACTGCAGCTGGATACAGCATCCGACATTACATTAGTCTCTGACAGAACGTGGCACCTGATTGGTAAACTTACAATGTCCCCAACAACCTAGATTGCTTGAAGCGCTACTGGCGGTCGACTGTCTATCATTAGCGAAGTCCAATGCACTGCAGTCCTTGACGGATCGTCAGTCAAGGGTACCTGATACGTGACCCGCATTCCTGGCCTTAACCTCCTTGGATTGGATTGGATCGACAAACTGCACCTATTTGACAGACCATTGCTCCAAATCTGTAACCGGACCCAATCTCAGCCGAAGCCCACAATGTTTCCAGAATTCAACTCTCAACTCACAAATGCTCTCCAGCGGAGACACTCGCAAGTGTTCGCAGAAAAACTCGGCTGCTGCACCAAAATGAAGGCCAGAGGGGAGGGTCCCCCGAGTCATGTCGTACAGACCATCTTAACCAATTATCGGACAACCCCAAATCCATACGTTACAGATGGCAAGTCGCCGGCAGAATGCATGTTCAACGGAAAACTGAGAACTACCCCTGATATCATGCTCCCGCATTCAAACAGGAGGGGAGGACGCAATGCAGAAATGGGAAGACAGTACAATCGGAGACACGGAGCTCGCGCACGGTACTTCAGGATCGACGAGCCAGTGCTCGTACGCATGTTTCATGGATCGATGAACTGGAACAGAGGAGTAATCGTCCAGCAGGAAGGTTCAGTCCTGTATGAGGTGAAAGTCGGAGAAGCCACATGTGTGCGGCACGCAAACCAGATTCGCCGTAACCGCGGAGATGCGCGGTGCGACCCGGTAGGACCAACCGCACAACTCGATCTATTACCGGACGCATTCGACTTAAAGAGAAAAGAACGCCCTACCAAAGCCGAATGGTCTTCAGAACCGACGTCACAATCCCAGAACACCGACCTCAAGTATCCCGTAAGGTGGAGACGACGAACAAACAGACGCGGCAAACCGGTCAAGCCGATTCAAGTCGATCCTCGGAAGCAGTCTTATGACTGAACGCAACAGTTTTCAAGGGGAGGTGTGAAAGGACCCCATTTTTTCCGTCCAAAACCGCATCCTTCCTCGAGAAGACGATCCTATCCAATCATAACAAGCGGAAATGTCGTGAACAGTCAAGAGGTGACCTCCACTAGTTTTTACCAATCTGACCTTTATTCCGCTAAGCTCATTGGTGATTTAGTGACCTTTACTGCTTTTTTGATGTCTGTCCTTCGGTTTTCTGATCCGAGAATGTTGGTAGGTCACTATGCACCCTATAAATACCATGCAATTTCTCTCCTTGTTGCACACGTTTCGAGGCCAAACGAAGTTGCTTTTTGCACCCGTCTTTTGGTTCGCCTTGGGCGCAAGTAACGGGGACCGCCGCGTATTTTTGGGACCAATATTGCCGTGTTAATTACATCAAGAAGCATAAACCGATTTCCTATCAATCGTCTGATTATATCGAGGACGAACCATTGTACCGAGTCAAGGGTTAAAACAGAATCATGCATCGTTATTGCTGCACAACAGTTTAACATGTTTTACAAAGATTAAATCTTCCTGGTAAATTTAGTTCATCAGGGCGCGAGCATAAGTACCTCCGCACATTGGACCACAAGTCAATCAGTCAAGGAGCGTCTCAATTCCAGGAGTTTCTTTCTGTCCACCTACCCTGTGGTCAAGCACAGAAAGAGCAGTTGGGCCATCGAATCGGATGAATATTTTGATCTTCCTTTGATCTATCCCAGGGATGTCGGTTCCTTTGAAGTGCTACTAATCATTCACATTTCCAAATGGAGCTACGGGCTCAAAGATCGAGTCCTTTGTGATGGGTGATTCGTCGGTTGCAACGGCTCCATTTGTAGATAGCAGGAATAACCCGAGTCTCGCTAGGACACACTCCAATTTAAGGGTTAGTTAGAGTGACACAATTTCTAAGCAAGTATGCTGGTCAGCCGCAGAAGATTCTACCGAAGACAAAGCTTTCTAAGCTCAGGACGCCCTTGAAAGCTTTATGGGAGTCGAGACGAAGTGCATTTCATACTTCAAGGCTTTGTGGAGAATAGATTCAGAGTATTCACAAGTTTTTCCATCAGCTTTCTGTGCGTAACTGGAATTGGATAAAGGTTGTCGCGAGTAACACGAATATTTTCCGCAACTCTTACGAATCTGTCTCATACCACAATTGCCCACTGCGAAAAAGTTCGATGGGTTTGAGGAACAGTGGATTGTTCAATCACGAGTAGATCCCGTTTGCCCGCGCAGAATGATCATATAGGTAGCTGGCTGGCAGATTTCTCACATTTCATTTCAGTGCGCCGTGACAATCTGTATCATATTTTAAGTCCAGCTGTTTGTGATGAAACCTATAATTTCTCGTGTAAATCACAATCCATTGACAACTTTGGAAGCACGTTGAGGCTGTCACAACAACATATTAGACCGAGATATAGCAACTTGATACGCGTGTCCAGGAGGTTCACGCAGTGCCTTGCTCGCTTTAGTTCAACTCACTGAAGGTGACAGCGATGTACAATCCACAGTTATTTCACAACCTCATCGCTGCCGGCCATGTGAAAGACGACGCATTCACTGAACACAATTTGTTAATTATCTTTAATGCAATAAACCGATTGCTTGAGGACTTTGGTGTGACAATACATGTGAACTTTAACCTGGATCCACTCGATCTTCCACAATCATCGGAATCTCTCAGATGTGCCACGGCCGAGTCCCTTTCTATAAACGCTTCTTATGGAATTTAGGCTTGCTGAAAGTATGACAAATTAAGTTGTGGCAGACGATCAAAAACGGGAAAAAACGTCGGCTATAAAGATTTTATGAAACAACCACCATGGTTCTCTTTCCTCGCTCCGGCTTTAAATCGATCAATGTTATCCGACTTTCGAAATTTAGTCCATCTATTGCCTATTCTACAGCTACCGTAAAACTCATCACTATTTCCGGCTTCCTGATCTAATACTCGCCTCTTGCAATAGCACTGTTGAAGACTAACAGAGCACTGACGTCACACTTAATACTTGGGTCAGCTTCAGTAAACATGAGCCCGTCTGATCTCTATTTTTCCAATTTAAGCTAACTTGACGTCACTTTCGGGTGACTTAATATCGGTTTATGATGCCACAAAGGGGTTAAGTGAGTTCCAACTCGGAAAAGGGTATTGTGACTAAAGTGCGCATGAGTAAGTTGGGTGTCAATGTCCTGAAATTCTGGTACACCCCTAGCATATTATTCAGAGCCTCTGGTGGTCGCGGTATTCTCGACGGATTTTGCTGTGAGGTTTGGCAACAGGCTGAATGTTTCCGCACAGGCAATTGGAGCACTTGTAGGAACAACCCGTCTCCCAGCAAGGTGCAGAGGAATCACGGTCGCAACTTGGAGCAACAGTTTATCGAAAGATCTACGGTGTTGTTCGCATTCCACTGAAAGTGCGAATCAAACAGCGGCCCACGTCAGCTGTGATGGTTGAGATAGTTAAGTACGCGACTGAGTTGTCTTAAGTTAACCACACACTGTAAAAATGCCCAAAAATTCACCTCAAAAACCCTTCTGATAAGTCGAATGTGCATCTCGCGCCAATAAAGCAGTTAGGTTCCGCCGTGACCAGGTGGCCCTCAAAACAGTGCGTGCGACTGATTGTGTTCGGCCGAACGATGAAACTGGATGGGAGTTAAATACAAGTAATAAAACACAGAAGTTGGACATTGGGAAAATCTTCAGAAAATCCTATAACAACTTGGTTATCCGTGTGACGGAATGCGATAATATGGGTGGGTTTTGTGTTTGTCTGCTTTCTGCTAGGTCTGTACTCTGAGTTACTGTGCTAGCTAACCCAATATCTGAGTGAAAATACGCGCCCGTTCTTGTGTTTTCGGTCTAACTGGCTAGACGTATATGCTCCTGACGCGTGTATACGTGCTTGACGGAAGTGAAGTAGCCTGACTGCATATTCCTCTGCGAAACGCGAAGCACGTTAAGACTTCAGTTTTAATTTCAAGGTTCACATTGTACACACAATGATAGTGCATCAAACCTGTGGTGGTTGGCTGACGGGGTTAGTGGTTCACTAGGCCACATTCGAATCAGTAAGTTAGGTACCCTATCTTCATCTCTCCACTGGGACACAAAAAAAGAGCGCTTCTCATCTACTGTAACGTGAAGAAGGGTGCAAATTATCGCTGCTTCCGGATCTGGGCCAGTCAGCCCCCTCAACACTCTGCCCTAGAATCTTGAACTGAACTCTGCTGAATCTAATAGAATTTGAATACGAAGCACTCTTAATAGCTCAGACGCAATTTCAGTTAACTGGTGAATTCTACTGGCTCCTCGAACTAGTTTACGGTGCTCGAGTTTGAGGTGTTGTTCAAACCGCGGTTTCCGCTTCAAGATAGTCTCTATACACTGGGCTACTCGACGGCAGCCAAAGATAGATGTCATGAATGGGACTACCCACAGAGATGGAAAAATCTCATTCCGATCAGTGCGGACTGCACTAATTCAATTTGCGGCCCATAGAGTTTTTTTCTGACTGGTCAACAGTACATCCCTGGCGAGGCAAATCTGCTTCATCCACTGACCGGTGAACTAGTCACCGAACAGTCGATAACGTCGAGATCGAACCAACGATTTCTGCACATTCGTAAGCGTCTGCAATAGCCAAGACTATTCGCTCCCTCGCAAAAGGCTCAAGAAGGCATCAAGGAATAGGGCCGGTGTGGTTAACTGGAGGCCAGATTTGGTCACCACGTAAGAAGTCTGTGTGTGTTCAAGAACTCCAAAGAGTCCAGCAAGGCCTGTCGAATCTTAAATATCAGGGCGGTCGCGAACTTTGAAATGTCCTCTGCCCCGAAACTGAAGTTGACCTTGACCGTCTGATCTTAGTCATCAGGCAAGTAAGGAAGATTGGCTCCGTTCACTCTGACAATTCTCAGCTCGCCGGTATGAAACCGGAAGAACCATCGCTGGTTGAGACAACCCTTCTGACAGTCTACAAGGTTCACTCACGAACTAGTGGTTTCGTATACCCGAGCATTTCCCGGAAACCCCAGATGAAACATTTGAAAATGGGGGCATTCACCATCGATCGGTTGACTGAATTTTATAACCAGCAGTGCCACTGTTGCACCAAATGACCACGCGGATGGGGCCCAACTCAATAAAAATTCTTCACGTCTCCCTTGAACCCGAGCGGGATTCTGGTTCAGCGCACCTACTCCGTCCTCCAACAAGGGCATCTGCCAGCCGCTTCCAAAAGTCAAAGCCCAGTATTGGCAGTCCATGTTCTGGAGCGCTTCCGACATGGACTTCTTCTTGTCCCCGGATGAATATTCAGGTCAGCTCAGCAAGAAACGTGAGAAACCAATTTGGTAATTTAGAGCCGCACTGGGTGCTTCACAGGTCTCTTGAAGGATCTTCAATTACTGAAAACAGTCTTACCTTTAGAGGAAAGACCTTGGTAGAAAAGTGTCACAACTTTCTCCATCAGGGTTGGTAGCGAATCAACCACTCGCCAAGTAAATGGGACGTCTTGCATACCCCATCCATTTTCACCCTACCACTATGCCTGTAACTCTCTGGAATGCTTTCACACCGACGATTGAGAGTCGCACAAGTGCTGGCTGAGCCAAGAGAACTTATTTCTGGAAATAACCAATTGTTCTCATTACAGAAATCCAACAACCTGCTACATTTCCTTTCGGACGGGAACCGGTGCCATGCTTCAGCCTTGTGCCGATCGTGGTGCCAGCAAGGGCTAAGTTGCAGCTTCTTACGCTTTCACTTTATTAACCACTTCACAGACTGCCGATCACACATAAACCGTAATACCGGTGATTCATCATGTACTGCGATTTCAGTTATTCTTTAGGAAATATACAGGAGGACATCATGTCATTAGATTCTCGATGTCAAACCTGGCTGATGAAATTCTCATCCAATAAATCCACCATTGTCGTACACGGTTGTCATATACCAGAGGACTTTATAAAGCTGGACGGTCATGCTATTCCAACTGCCAATTCAGTCAGCGACCTAGGTATACGTTACTCAAACTCATTCAATTTTGCTGAACATGTATCTTTCCTAGTAGCTAAAACTTAACGAACGATTGGATACATTAGGCACTCATTCTTTTTTCCTGCAGCTCGACTGCACCTTTATAAGCTGTGCGTGCGACCCCAACTTGAGTACTGCACATTCATATATAGTCACCTGCGCAAGTCTGATAGGCTAGCTCTTGAAAGTCTCCAACGTGCATTTACGAAAGGTTTAGTGGTTTATCCGTCTTCGTTGACCTACAGAGAACGCTACCAGACTCTTAAACTGGATCCTCTTTGGCTACGGTGTCTCAAGCTAAGCCTTGCGCTCATGTATAATCTAGTTTATAGCAATAAATTTACTGTCAAACTCGTGATTCGCCTTTAACATAGCTTAAACTACAACATCAGGAACAAAGAGTTCACTTTGACAACCCTTAAATCCCGTAGAAAACTCCGTTCAAATTTTTTCCTAGTGAAATATACCTACATTTGGAACAAACTCCCACATGCAATTAGAACCAGTAAGAATATACATCAGTTCAAACGAAGCTTAGAAACTTTCCTGACATTAAATAACGTCACGTTGATCTTCAAACTCTGCCTGCCTGAAGACGATATCTCTCAAAACGGACCTAATAACATCTAACCATCTGATCTAATCTAATAATAACGGAGGGTGAATCTATACCACAGCATGTAACGCCACACACACTTCGGACTGATCATAGCTATCAATTTAGCCATTTGAGAAATTCCTCATTTCGAAACTTATCATTTCTCCGGCAGGATAGGTATTTTAACAGCTATGTGGAAAAATTGCAGCTGCATAACAAAACCACAGCCAACATATGGCATCTTAAACATCCCCGTTAGTAGTAACCAAACCATCCTGTTACTCTAACTCCATACTCAACGATTATCAACTCTGTATAGCTATCAACCACTACGCAATAGCTGTGCAAGTTAAAACAGTTTAGAGAATATATATAGCTTAACCTGTTCGCCTCATATGATTACATATAAATACGTGCTTCTTCCTATTCCTACAGACAACCTGATAATCTTTCCGTGTTGCTAAACATCTTTCCATTCTACACAACGGCCGTACAAACTAAATCGACATCGGAATTCGACTGTAGTCATATACTAGGATAATCTGTGAATCGATCACTTTTCGCGTTATACGACAACAATTATTTGTTAGAGATATATATTTTATTAACTAGCACAAAATTGTAAATTCTGTATAAAAGATTTGGCCAGAAAATATCAAACTCCATTATTCGTCATCCCTAGTAGCACACTAATACGGTCGACCCTCCTTTCAGTGTCTTTTGAGTGTCTTCCTCTAGTATCCGATGTATTTCTCTATTATCTCACTTGCGACATCTTCGTTTTCTGAATTGTTAATAATAAATTTGGTATCGTTCATTTACGCTGTCGGTAGGATGCTAAGTATTCATGTGAATTTTGTTTTAGTTCACCAACATGCAATGGAAGACTACGCGGGATTTTGTGTTCGAACGGCCATTTTTATCCACTATTGCCTTGTAGCATGGCTGATCGCTATACCAAAAGGCCGCTTGGTTGCTCACGTTCCAACATCCTTCGTCTCATAAAGCTGGCACAGAAGGATTATGGTTGGCATCCTTTCACATTGTTTGAAACTGCTATACATGGTAGCAATCTGTCGCAAATGTTTTTACCGACAGCACTGGTGAGTTAATGTTTGGGATCCTGGTGAACTCACTTTAGGTGAACACGGTGAAGATTTAAACGCACTTACCGTCGCAGTCCCCTGTGAGCGTTCACCTATTACTTCAACAATGCCATCCACGTCCAATAGCTGCACTGTAACCCAGGAAGTGTGTGCTACGCCGGACGAAGCAGAGATGATGATCTGAATGAAGGTAAGGGAATCTGTTACACAATGACGTGATAAACCAGATGATTCGTTAACAACTTTGTGTTGAGGAATTCTCTGTTTGCCGAAAAGATGCCCAACAATGCCATTTTGATCGCAAATAAGCCCGCTCTCATAACAGCAATCAAAGGAAGGAGGATTCGCATTCAGAGATTTGAAAGCTGTGATGACTTCTTCAATACATGCTTACCGTCCTCCACCTTGAATATCTACGTTTGTTCTCACCTGTACGTGGAAAATACGTGGGTTCAACGTGAACTAATTCAGTGCAAAGGAGTGCTTTTACCTTTGAATGACCACCACGTATTTTACCCAATTGTACATACCTTTATTTCATCGTAAATTGAAACATTCCATGCCCGACGTTCTTCCTTTTTATGTTGACGTGATGTAACCATAATCGCATTTGATCAGCCGCAACATTTTAGGTGTATCACGTGGTCGAGTTCGACGACAATACGGTTGGCATTACTCACCAGTCCTGCGTTACCAAGCCAGGTTACACTTTGTGGCCTAAAGCGAGCGGGAAGCAACATAACAGGTTGCTTCTGGGAGGAGCGCCTGCTCCAGAAGGAAGTAAACTGTACAAGATGTGAGTGCACCATATTACCGGTAAACGAAAATGATAACCTTTACATATTTTAGACGATTTCGAAACTGCATGCAGATACGAAAGCCTCCTGGAGCAGTTTTCTGACATCCCATCGACGGACGTCACTCTTCCCACGAATCGACAAGGGAAGCGTAAAATTTATGTTTTCCCCACCCTAACGCATCTCACGTAGAATAACTACGATGATGTCTGATCTCACGTACGACATCGACAATGTTCCTGTTAACAAGAATTATTCTGTGGATATCGGCTGCTCCCCACCTCCACCCTCGTTGGACGACATGTCCGGGGAACCGCCCCCCAGAGGCCGTATACCCCTTTCATCTGTGGAAAACGTCCCCACCGCGAGCAACCCCATTGCCACCAGGTAATTTATTCTGAATGTACCAATCCCCTCTATAGTTCCTCCATAAAAAACCCACCGCTTCAATCGCCCTCGTCCAGTAAAGGCGAACGGCACGAAGGTAAGTGTTTTCCATGACAACCTGCTCACTTTCACATGCGTGAAATATAGCAGTGTCTCAGAAAGGGAGTTCGGAACTTTCGAAGTGTCCTATTATCAAGAGATTAGACAACCTGGAAGGTACTCACCGATCACATTCGTCCGTGGTATGCGTTAGCCATGATGGTGACAATTACAGTACAGCTTTCACGATTTAACAACAACGTGATTGCTCAAAACGTTCGCTTACGTGAAGAATTGAAGGCTATTCGGCTGAAGGTGGACGCTTTGCGTTATCAATATGGTGAAAGCAGCTGCAAAATCCCTAATCTTCCTGTGCGCTTCCCAATGCACATGGTTGAAGATATTCAGCTGCTGAACTTGAAACTGGAAGACAGCAATGCATACCAGTTACTAGTAATTACTTTACCCCTTATCTCACTCCCACAAGTTGAGCTATCTGTCAAATTTGGGCGGCGAGTCATTGAGTGACTGCATCGGCAACCTCTAGCGGTCGACCATGACTGATTACTTGGCCGCGAAAGTCAATTGGCAAGGAGTGAACAATCGTTTCTCCTTGGCATCCACCCCGTTAGCGACCACCATCGTTGGTGTCACGGTGTCTCAGGCCACCGTGGAAGGAAAAATACAGCGTTGGATACAAAATACACGCAACAAAGTCATGAGAGAAAGAAGACAAATGGAAGGTGATGCAGACGTTCGATTGACCAGTAAGTGTTCCATTTTATTCATCGTATTTATGAAAATCACTGAGATATTGGACGTTCAGTTGAAATCCCACAACTTGTATATTTGGCCTAGATGTGATAAAATTTATTTTGCCTCTACACGGTCACCCAGTTTTCGTAGACTAGTGAGAGTATGATTTTATTGCGCAGCGTAATATTCTCGTCGAATCCATTACAGTGATCTATGGTCGTATTTCCCATATTAACTGAGATATCCCACTTTTTCAGATTTGGACTCAGGCGGTTGTCCGGGATTCTTAATAATTGCACAAGGAACCGGAGAACGATGGTGACACTGCAAACCGGAGACGAACAATCACGTGATGGAACAATATTCCTGCAATTTGTACATTATATAGCTGTCCATTAAATTTTTAACGCATTCAATCTGTGTCCTCTCAAACTTAGGGGGATTTATGGAATACGCTGCGCGAAGGCGTGCTTTCGTTGAGATAAACCTTGAAAACATGACGAATTCGTTAACTATGGCGATTAAGAGAGAAGGCAAAAAGTGTTAGAAACAAAATAAGGCGTGCGAAAAATTTTCCGTTCGACCGTCTTTTGGGTGACTTAAAGGTGTTCAGTTATGACTCTAAAAATACACTCAAAAGACGGTCGTGCTACATGGGATACTTCACATGACCATTTTACGTTCTTCTGCTTATCACGTAATTTTGTCTTCTATTCTTGATTCTACGATAAATTCTAACTCGAGATAACATTCCACAACGTCCGGAAAATCAAAATCCTGTACTGGTTGGGCAATTCGCGAAATTCCGTCGATTTGCGGAAACCACGGAGGTCAGTCCAGAAGATCGTCCATTTCTCCGGAAAAAATGATACCCGCCTATCTTCCCTCATCTTTCCGAAAGTTACTACATATTTTTCCGAGGCCATCCACATCAAGTGATGGCGAAATGCTTCGACTGTCCATTTTCTACATCCTGAAAAATCCTTTTTCTGGCATGACCTTGAACATAAGGCCAACGTTAGCCTTGTGAAGCAACAATTAACGTAACAACTTAACATTTTTTATCGAATATTGAAAATCTTGAGAACTAATGTTTCAGAAGCAAGTGAGCGATCTTCCTCTTCACAAACTAGAGTTTTCCTTTATTATTTTGTCCGTTTTATTACTCTATTTCCATAATTGGTGTCTTGTACAATTAACAATTATGTGTACGGTATGTGGTTCACGTTAAAATGTGTGTACTGATCACGCTCATCCGAGCGTGTTTCCCACAAATGGGTTGAGAAATATACCATTATTATTATTATTATTATTATTATTATTATTATTATAAAGTGGCCGAATGCGAGTGATATGAGGTCGGTTTTCTATATATTCGTCTGTCAGCCTCCTTTCTTCAGAGGGGACTATTCAACACGCGGTTGAGAGAAATAATTTTGTTAAGGCATCCGCATGTCCTTGTAATGGTAGGCGTCAATCCATCTGAAATCAGTTTTTCTGGTAGATCACATAAGGAATCTTGAATATCAGTGACTGCGCAGTTCTTTAACGCAGCAGTTTTACGGGGCCTAACCTGATTCATTTGTTACTAAAGCACGGTTAGGCTTCAGCCCCGGTCGGTTGTGTTCTTATCAATGAGGGCTTGGCAGTCAACAACTTCGAAGATAGGCACACTGATATAAAGTGAGTGTACTAACACAATGTCTTCACCGGCGAGTTCATCCTCACCCTCCCGGTTACTTTTAATCCCATGAACTTCAGGTGAAGAAATACAGGACTTCCCGGATTTCCTCTATCTCTTGTTCGGCTAGGGAACGTATTGGTCACTCTTACTCTATTCTCAACCTAAGTCAAAGCTTTGGATGCCATGAACAAAAGTGTTGCTGTTTGCAAACCCCTGTCTATCGTTTGAGTCTGCAGAACTGCATGTCAAATTCTTTGCTTACCAAAGAATTTTCTCAGAGTAGACCGCAACCTTGGATGAACTTTAAGATATATGTGGCTAAATCTGATCGAGGTGTCTATGCAAGTAGCTGGGGTGGATACAGGACTGTCATTGAAGAAGAACGTTTTGCCCTCGAGAACAACCAGCAAATCAATTTGTTTTCCATTTCAATTGATTACTTCATTTCGTGTCGTTAATTCGCAAATTAAAGGCAGGCGTTTCACAGCAGACCGGTCGTCCGAAACTCACCAATGCAGACGTTAAGCGCGATGATGTGCCAGCTGGCAAGTACGACAGCATCTGTGGGTAATTTTTGCGGTGCCAAACACCGTTTCAGCTGCCGTTCTATTGAATATTTTATGTGGAGTAAATTTTTCTCCGCTAGCTGTAGACTCCAATTGGCGTAACCTCGCAGACAGTTCTCGTGGAGTGGAACTGATTGTTGCTCTTGTCTTATTTGCAAGCACCGATCAACTCGATAGTCCCCTGAGCACTTCATTCGCCGAGCCACTAGAACCATTTCCACTAATTGGGAATTGGTTAACCAAGCTGCTTTTACCACAGTGATTGCCGATACCCCCTATGAACTACCGAAGAATTGTTGTCTTCAAGAGCGCGCCGAATGCTCAGAGCTCACCTGAATTTGGCGCCGTTCAAATGTACTTATCTGCCGAAAGCATTCTTTCTGAAACGTGTAATAGATTGTGCAAAAGAAAATTATGTAAAGGCAGCTTCAAATTGGATACTGATTATGGAAATCGGTCAGTCTATCTCAATACAGAAGAGGAAGTCGTGTGCCTACATTTTGTTAGGGCATTCGATGGAGCTAAAAGGCGTCTTTGCCGAACCGGTTACGCCAATTTAGCACTATAGCGATATGCCTAGGTGGTCTAAATCCTGCGGTGCCGATCCTTTTTAATGTGTTTGTGTCACTTTCTGATTCCCTGACTGAGTGTTCAATTTTCGTTTTAGATCCAGAAATTGATTGAGGCTCAGACCGTGCACGGTCTGATGCATGGCTGGTGTGGCCCAAAGATTAACTAGACTGCGTTTTCTGCCAGTCCATGCGTCCAGCAGCAGGGCCACAAGACAAAAAACGACAAGTTATGGCTGCCGTGAAGTGCAAAACTGAAACCTTGTTGCAATTAGCCAAAGTAGAAAGAAGGGCGTCCCAAAATTTGTCTAGCCACCTCTCGAAGGCGCCTACACAATGTCTTCCGTGAGTTGACCACCCTGCTGGTGAAATAGTTAATTCGGACAGCCAGTCGTGATTTTTTCTCATCCATGAAGTTGCGACCTCGTAAATATTTGTCCTGACGCTCCACAAACAAACGTGTCAGAGGACTTTTAACTACCTGTGGGGTGGTTTAGTGCACTTCGGGTCAGGATAAGTTCAACGAACTTAGTCGGTGTTGATAGCCTAGACATCCCGTACCTAAAGACATGTATGTGACGATCTCTTGCCCCTTTTGAGGGACTGCAGTGGACATTTGGAAATACGGTGACCATGCCTGGACACAACATGCCAAGTGGGTGCGATTTATAGGCGGGTACAGTGGAATGAACGTTGCTGGACATGAGTTAGCGATCGCAAATTTCAGTCGATATAACGCTGGCCGTTGCAACTGCGACATATCGGGTAAATTGTGTGAAGGTACTAGTGACTTAGGGGTACCCGGGTCTGTTGTTTGCGGTTTAGTTGCTAGTATGGTTGCCTATCCGGTTGCACTCTTCAGAAACCTGGAGGTGGCCTGGGAGGCTTTAGTGAGGATAGAAGGTTTTAAGACAATCAGCAGTAAAAGTCATTCTCATGTCCACCCGCAGACCTTCAGAATATCTTCCTGGAGGGCGCCCGTGTCGGAAGTACCTCCAGTTTTATATCATCTGCATATAGGTAACATGGGCTGAATTGTTCGTCAGACAAGTTATTCTGACACACTAGAAAGAGCAGACGGGCGAGAGTTGAACCTTCCTGTATTGCGCTTAACCGAGCATTTCCGTCCATCAGCAGTCCTCATACCCTCACTTTCCATCTCTTGCCGCTTGAGAACATCTGAATCCACATGCAGACTGTAAGGGATATTCCAGCTCCCCCTAGCTTCCGAACCGATAGTCCGTGGTCGACAGAATCGAAAGCCTTCTGGGAATCTAGATAACACACCATGATCACTGCTCCTCGATCCAACCGTGAAAGTTTCTGAAGTGGCCAGCAGATTTGTGAGACAGGACGTACTCCTTAGAAGGTTGTGTTGAGGAGCTCGAAAAGTCTTTGCGAGTATCGTAACATGTGGACCACTCCCGTAGTATGCACTCATACATTTTGGTGACCAGACTAGCCAGGATTACTGATCAACTACTTCCGACAACGGGTTGATTACCATCTTTGAAGATTGGAACTATGGTGGCCTTTTTCGAGTCCCTTACGACTGCTACTGTGAAATTGAACGTTTGAGCAAGAGGTGACGTCAACAGTCTGGACACAGGCTTTGGGCTGGTCGGGCGGATGTGGTCTCGTCCTGCGGACTTCGTGCTATTTAGCCGAGGTAACTCCCATTCAACTTGGAGAGACTCAATCTTCTCCTCCACAAAGGCCGCGCTCATGATATTCGAGCGCGGCTTAAGTACTCCATTGTCTGAGCGGCAAACACCCCGAAGTCTTGTCACAAACACTTCCGCTTTGTCGATGTGGCCTCTCTGCTATAGGGAAGTGTGATCCCAACTTTCTACTTCCAGGAAGATGTGGATTAAGTATAACCGTAAAACCTCTTAGGGTTCTGGTTATTATCACTTGCTAAAGTGAGTTCATAGGCCGAGTGAACAGCCCTTGCCACCTTGACTGCTTTTTCTCGAAAGCATGTTTATCATGAAGCTTTTAAATCTTTCGATGTGAATGTACCTTCTAAACTATATGCCTGCCCTGAAACACCCTCTTGACCCTGGGGCGCACTCACGGATTCCGGCCCTTTATCCGTCAAACCTCAGAGGGACATTCCTACCTGTTAGAGCCCGGAGATTGTAAACGTACTCTGCCTACCATCATTGTACTTAACCCATACTGATGGGTTTCAGGTCATTCTATCAGATTCCATTATCGGCTTCTTATCGTCAATGAGGTGAAAATGTCGTACTTCATTTATTCGTTTCGCTGGTGCTAGCGTATTACCGTAGTTCTAAGGGTCTCAAATATCGGATGATGGTGATAATCTATATTTCTCTGCGTAGTTGTGAAAAACACTCCGGGTTATTCGCGATCACTACAGATAATCACAAGCGATACCAAACGAATAGGTAAACACTAGCAAAAACGTAAAACCTGATGCCAAAAAGGACGTGGCCGAAAAGAAAACGTCTGAAGTTTGTTGAATCTTGACGCACGCAACAGGAAAACAGATAGTTCGCTCGCTTCGCAGATTTAGTCAAAAAATGAAAATTTACATTAACTTACCTTTCATAAGGTTGTGTGGGGGTCGCTTTTCCAAATAGTTTAAGGTTAGTCTGGAAAGTACGCCCAAATGCATCTTCGGAGTGTCTTGCTATTACAAGTTATAATTAGCGTCCAAAAAATGTTAAATTTAGTCGGCATCAGCAAGGAAGAACGGGAAATTCCGAAGTCCACTGAACGATTGAGCAGACTCCAGCGCAGGATTCCGTCGATTGCTGAAAACCATGAAAAAGTTGAAATTCTCGCGAATTCTTCGGCCGAGTTGAGGTTCCATGCGTTCACCCGTCGCAGAAAAATTCTTCGCAACTAGATATTTACGATATCAAAAAAGAACGCGATTTCACATGTTAAATGAGAAAATGTATGGCGATTGCACTTATCATGACGAACGATAGGTTTGCGAAATTTTTAATGAAGAATTCGTGCGAAATTATTATTTCTGCTATGGCTACAGAAATGCGTATCCCCATCAACTGTTTGGTGCAGCATTTTGTTATGCACTCGGGATTTAATCAGGCAAACGTGATGTTGGTTTCACGATTTCGAAGGCCCCATAAAGTGTGCATGTTCCGGATAAAACATGTAACGTCATTCTGCTAGATTTATTAATAAGTGCCGATTCCACAGTTTCTAGCAATCTGGACAATGCGTATAAATGAATAAGCGTATATCAACAAAGTAATGTTGGGTTGTAATCGGTCCGGTGAGCATGCAGTAGGCCAAATGCTGAATGATCTTGTGAGTAGAGGTTACAACAAACCGTTCCAAGCAGGCTGTTTTCTATGGGAGTTAAACAGCATGGGTTGTTATCTACGTTGTACGCAGCTGATGATTGAATGTTTCCTGGGCCACACTCAGAAAGGTCATCAGGAGATACTCAGAGTATGAAGACGGACACTGTTTGATATCGTGAGATAGCTGTCCAAACCCCTTTTAAAACGCTGGATGTTGTTACTAACTCTGAATTCATTCGGAAGTTTATTCCGAATATGTGAATACTTTACACTAAAGGAGTTTACGCGTATATTTTTCCAAGATATCAGAGTTGGCAAGGTGGAGCTCTTATTTCTTAGACTACATGGAGTGCTCTATTGTACGTGGACGGTAAACACTGTGGTAATGGCGTTCGAATGTATGAGTTTATAAAGAAGTGTCAGGTTCAACTCTGGCCCACGTAAACAAGGTGTATCAATGCCAAGTATTTGACAGCGTTGTCTGCAGATGAACGAAGAAGTATATCCTAATAAGCCTTTGGTAAATGATCGTCGGGGGTTCTCTAACGCAAGCCTTTAAGACTTGCGTGGATGGCAGTAAGTGAATGTGCAATACTCGAGTTGAGGCAGAACACACATTTTGTAGAGCGTCAGCTTGGCGGACGTTAGACTGAACGTCTTCTTGATACAGCCTACTGCTCTTTTAGTTTTTGCTACCTAAAAACATACCTGTTCGGGGAACCCAAGGGAGTTTGGACACCGTAGTTTCGGATCTTTGACCAAAGTGGCTATATCAATATTACAACCATCTGGTGAGAAAGAACAACTGAGTGGCTTACAACAATGAGTGGTGATGATCGATTCACTCACTGAAAATGTCATCAGTCAAGTTTTGCGCCACAAATGCAGTGACGCAATGTCCTGTCGTATATTTTGTGGACAGAAGGCGGTTTTATTTACTGACGCAATGTGGAAACGATTTTATATCGTTAGCAAACAGCAAGGACTTGTCAGGTCCAATAACATCGCATAGGTCATTCAGTACATTAAGAAAAGCAGCGGTCTCAGAACGCCTACTTGGATCACCCACTAGTCAATGTTTTGGTGTTGAGCAGTGCCCTTCCATTTCGACTGCTTGAGTGCGACCTTCAAGGTATGATGAAAGCCAGCTATACAAGAGGTCTAGTACGCAAAAATTCTATTTTGACCAAGAGGCACTTATGAGACACACGATCGAAAGCTTTTTGTATGTATAGGAGTATGACAAGCACCGCAATTCTTGCGTCGACTGACATCGACATATGGTTTAAGACTTCTAGCTGAAATGCCACACAAGAGCACTTACTAAAGTAACCGTCGTGAAGGTTTTATAAGGTTTTGTGACCTTAAGAATTGGACTACGTGCACCTTTATTAGCCTTTCGGAGATTCTCGAACAGATTGACACGTTGTTGACGATAGTGACCAAAGTCCTGCTTCGGACCACTCTTATGGCGAGGCATAATGACTGACTTTTTTCCACTGAGAAAGGAAGGTGCTGGATAAAAGTGATAGGTTGAACAAATTGAGTAGGAGAATGTGTATATCTTCATCCCCTGGTTTGGCCACTATTGGTGGGATACCATCTGGTCCAGGAGGTATTGAGGGCTTAATTGCAGCTAACTGCGAACGAATAGTTTGAATATGGATCAGAACATTACTCAAAACTTTATCTGTTCTCGACGGAATATTAGTAGGTAGTGAGGTGCTTTCTAAGCTGAACGAATCAGCAAGATATGAGTTGAAAATTTTACCTATTGCTAGAAGGTCATCAACAACCACTTTGTTTTTGAGAGTGATGACTTTTATAACAGGGTCTCTCGTGGGATTTCTCCGTCTCATCAGTTTCACTAGTTTCGTGCATCTCTGCTCACTACGGACTGCGAGTTTATCTTCGTTTATATGACGGAGTTGCGTCTGACGTTTTATGCGTTCAGATATTCCGCTCATTTACACCACTAAAAAATCTGGTGTTCTTCTGCGCCTTGACTTAAGCATTTTGAGTCTGTCGATCTCTTGCAGTAAGAATTCTATCTTGTACATGCGAGCAGACACATCTTGATTTACTGGAGACCAAAACGTCGATAGAAAACCTTAGATGTCTGACAAATTCTCCAGCCGCTATGCTTGATTCTGGTGTGAGAAAGAAGATGGTCCAAATTAAAGATCTTAGTAGGGAGAGAAAGGCATTCCAATGAATGAATTTAGTGAGACTGTAGGATACAACTGTCGGTTCGGTAGCCATCTGGCGCGCGTTTCAAAAAGGGTAAGTGTAACGTGCAGGCCAGCCGACTCTATTTTGAATGCCTGTGACTTCGCGGACCAACATTCGGGCAACTTGGACGCACCAGGGGACAGCATTCTTCCAGAGTAGGGGTTTGAACAACAGTTCTAAAGAGAAAAACAACACAAAGAAACACGAGCCGAAGGTCCAGTAGGCCACGCATACGACTCACACAAACGTAAGCTGAAACGGCACCGACAACACAGCAGCACGCCCCGTCACGCAACTCAAAGTTAATTCGTGCGCGCTCGATGCTTTCGGTTGCGCGTTACACAAGTGTAACGCATTTCGTTGTCGTGTGATTGGCGCCATTTTGGTTTTCGCTCGAGTAAGTTGTGTGCTTGACTTATTGGGCCTCTGGCTCATGCTGTTTCGGTTTTTGTTACCATTCCAGATTCTGGTTGTGCTCCCGTCCTTCAGAGAGACGCTGTTTCTCATTGCTTCCACTCCGTCGCTCATTATAAAAGTAATTACTGCGTGAATATTTAATTTGAAGTTTCTCATATAATTGTTATTGGTGATACTATTATTCTATGTCATCTGGTGACAGTCCGCTTACGTCCAAGTCTACTGGAAAATATAATTATAGTTACGGAAAATGGTGACCAAAACCACCCGTCACAAAAGATCCGCTGATGACAAAGCCACAATATCAAGCTCTAAAGTCGATGTTGACTGTCCTAAACGCAAAGGTTCTAGGTCCAGAACTTATGCAGGCTCTCCCGAGGTTACTGCCGCCAAAGATGGTGAAGATAATCTGATGGTTCCCACCTCTCAGACTAAAAACTGTTCTGTTGCTGTAGATAGTGTATTGGT
The DNA here is from genome assembly GCA_008508345.1 of Paragonimus westermani. Lineage (NCBI taxonomy): Eukaryota > Metazoa > Platyhelminthes > Trematoda > Plagiorchiida > Troglotrematidae > Paragonimus > Paragonimus westermani. The sequence continues at coordinate 23,352 of QNGE01005672.1, forward strand.
GGACTTATTGGTCAAGGCGTCTAAGCTGGAATCAGAGCTCGCCCAATTGAGGGCAAGCCATACTGCACTTGATTTCCTAAAACGAATGTTATCTCTTTAACTTACATTTTCAAAGTACCCGAAAGTCCCAAGATGGATAACATTCGTAGCGCAAGCGTGTTCATCAACACATTGACAACACAACTCACAAGACGGATGTGTTGCTCGAAAAATGCCATCATATTCAATGTGCCAGATAAGCCGCATCTAGAAAGTAGTAAAAAGATACTCTCGAAGGTTACCGGAATAGACCCAACATCACATACTTGCATCCGTCTTCGTAAGAAGACGGAAGTTTTGCTGCCCGCTATTATTCAAATTCCATGGCGAGGCAATTGCAAAACAGTTCATACACGGCCAGGACATTAATAATTCTAAAACCTCACCTAAATTGTTGAAAATTATGGGGGGCAGAGCGCCCATTGAAAGAGAATGTCAAAAATTCTTACTGGGCAGGACCTCCGCCTCCGTCTCTAACCATGTGATCCAAGACGCATCGAAACAGAGTACGACGATATCCAAAGATGATAAACTGGGTCCCAAACATCGAGCAGTTCCGATTTGTTGCACCACGCCTGAATGCACAAGCGAACCTATTTACAGTGCTAACGCCATCAAAAACAAATTCACTGACCTGATTGATTTAACAGTAGATCTTGACAGTTCCAACAGCGTGTCGAGCGTCGGAGGTACCTCGGTCGAGAAATCAATTGAGAAAAGAGGGTATGCGAATGGCTAGGCCCATATAGAAATCAATGGAGCGTCTAGACCGCAACCTATCTGCGCGGAGCCTGGCTCAAATAAGACAGGATACCGGCAGTCTGTTAGTCAAAGACACGACGGTGTCTCGACTTCGAACAAATCTCGTAGGAAACCACAAACCGACCATCAATTGGGTATCCGTGATAACAAACCCTCTCAGATCACTACCCTACGGGTCGTCCGAGGTTTCCTGCTATTCATAATAAGGGAATAAACAGGCAAGAAAACGCAAACCCGTACTTGGTGAATAAAAAGACGCATCTCTTACCAACCTCCAAATGCTAGGCCTCTGCCTAGTAGTAGATGTCTCTCGCGTGGCGTATCTATTCATGTAAAGCTAAACCGGAGCCCCCTGAAGTTGTTTACCGTATGTTCAATACCCCTTTCAATATGGATAGCCCCCACACTTTGAATGCTCACCTAACCGCAACTCGCGATCCCTCTGTTGACAACCAGCGGGTGGGCATGACCAACTCACCTCAGCCTTACTCTATTTTAGCGGGACACAGACATTCCACCCCTTCCCTACTAACACCGTCCCCATTGCTCCATTACCCAACCATACCTTACTTGCACTTCTCCAACAATTCCTGTCATGGACTCAAATGAAGGTGACACCCAATCATTCTGCAAGGAGCTCACTATACGGATATCAAACCAAGTGATGTCACCAGAGTCTTTGAATCACAAAGATATTTCTGATTTAGACATTTTTAAAGGTCTAAAAATGATGCCGGACAAGAAAAATGCACTAGATTTATTGCTTTTCAACGCACGTTTGCTAATTAATAAGATGCATATCTTTAGATTCTTTATCTTCTTATATAATCCTTATATTATTCTAATCACTTAAGCGTGGTGCACCCGTGAGACTCCAGACACACAACTAAACCTCATAAGTTATCACATGTTCCGCAGAAATCGTGGGGTTGGACGAGGTGGAGGATGTCTAATCTACCTAAAGGAACAATATTCTGCAACCATACTCGATGAGCCATGTCTTGGTACGGTAGATGACTCCCTCTGGCTATTAGTGTCGACTGGATCCTGTGAATTACTCTTGGGATGTGTTTAAAGACCACCTGACGCCACTCAGGACGACATGATGAACCTTATTGATGGACTGAACTGTGTATCAACCTTATCTTCACAATACAAAATAATTGGCGGAGACTTTAACATGCCCAATATCTTCTGGACCTCCTTCACTGCCCCTGCAAATCAAGTTGAGTTCCTTGCATGTGTCCAAATAAACGGAGGGCGTCAACATGTGTTAGCGTCTACTAAACGAGACCACACTTTAGACCTCATCTTTACCACAGGCAACTCTTCTGCTACTGTATCCGTCTTGGAAAAATTTCCAGGAAGTGATCATAGCGTAATCAACTTCACGTTCGATCTAAAAGCCGTTAAAGAGTCGATCGTGATACATTACCCCCAAAATAAATTTGTCGACTGGAACATGTTCACCACACGGCTGAGATCTCTGGAATGGGACACATTGTTCTTACTTCCGATCCTAGTATTGCAACCAAGGCGTTCGATGAACACTTCAGGTCTTGCATGAACATCTTGGCCCTGAAATGATCAAAACACCGTAATGTGTATGATAACGGCATACTTCCACTCCAAAGGAGCAAGGTAAGCTCAAAAGTCTCAAATCACGTTACCGGAGAACACGCGACTTCTCTCTTATCATGCGAATGCATAAAATGTTCAATGCTATTGAATAAAGAACCAAAATGCTCCTCATAAGTGAAGCGAAACGTGCGCTGAACAGCACAGATAAGAGCTCGCAGGTGACGAGAAGCAGGAATAATAGGAGAGACCCTGTCATCTAAGTAGTGACATTACAGGACAAAACCCCTGTAAGTGATCCTGTAACAATTTGTGAGGTTTTCAACTCATATTTTGCTGCTTTCTTGAACATTGAAAGACACACACTGCCCCCACTTCTTCATGTAAGTACAAGTACGTCCCTGAGCAATATCCATTTTAATGCAGAGCTCACGCGCCCTCAGTTACCTATCATCAAACCTTCTCACCTACCTTCTCCTGATGGTATCCACACCGTTGCTCTAAAATACGGAGGTGAAGACATCCTTCTAATTTTGCTCAATATTTATACACTTTCTCTACCATCAGGTTCCTTCCCTCTTCAGTGGAAAAACTGTACAATTAAGCCCCGCCATAAAAGTGGCTCGCGACATGACATCAGCAATTGTCGTCCCATTAACCATACTTCAGTTTGTTCTAGGGTGTTGGAAAGGATAAAATGCCGCATGGTCAAACTCTTGTTATCACGAAATCTTATAAACCGCTCCCGGCACGGGTATCTCAACATGACATGCCAGCTAGAATTCCTTAACCATGTGACAGAATCTACTGATGCCGGTGAGGCGATCGGCATTATACTGTTTACATGGCGAAGGCTTTCGATCGTGTGCCTTATGAACGTCTTCTGCTCAAAATAGCATCCTTTGGTGTACGTGACCCATTGCTTAGCTTGTTTTCCTCATGGGTAGGCGGCATCCGATTCGGAGTAGCCTATCACAGTGACCGAAGCCAAAGGACGCCTGCGCTTAGCCATCACTGCAATTGGCTTGCGCTGCACCAATTGCAGTTCCACCAACACACCACATATCCAGTGTAAACCCGAAGGAATAAGACTGTGAGCTGTGTCAGTGGGGCCTTTCTGTCCAGCCGGCCAATGCTGGTTAGCCACTTGATTGGCCAATAAGGAAGGGAAACTCTTATCTCTCGGAAACTAAACAGAGAGAGGCTGCAATGACGAGATCTACAATGAGAAGAAAGATTTCTGAAGTGTAATACAAGAAGCGTTGCAGTATAGGATTGCATGTTAGTGCAACCTTAAGAAGATG
>QNGE01005672.1:27833-40373 GCA_008508345.1 Paragonimus westermani
ATATTCAACAGACGCCCGTCCGTCCGGTACTCCACCTCGACGCCATCCTCTCCAGAGTTCTGAAAAGCAACTGTTACCATCGCAGTCAAATATAAACTAAATAGGGCTGGGGCTAGAACACAACCCTGCTTCACGCCGGTGACGATGTAGAAATCATCAGAGGTCGATCCACACGATTGCGCCTTCGCCTTCATGTCCGCATGGAACAACCTAACCATATTGACGAACTTACCTAGACATCCAAACTTACCAAACACCATCCACAGCGCCGCGCGGTTCACGGAATCGAATGCCTTGGTGAAGTCCACGAACAGGGCATACAAGGGCCGATTCCGTTCCCGGCACTTCTCCTGAAGCTGTCGAGCAACAAACACCAGGTCGATATTACTCCGACTAGCCCGGAATCCACACTGCTCCTCGAGAACATTCATCTCCAGAACGTTTGCATTCAGTCGGTTCAGGAGGATTCTGGCAAGCACCTTGCTTGCACAGCTCAAAAGGCTGATACCTCGGTAGCTGTCGGTGCATAGCTTGCTACACTTGCCTTTGAACAAGGGTACCATAATGGCGTCCTTGAAGTCTTGCGTCATCACCTCGTGCTCCCAGATGGAGTGATTCAGCTGGAGCAGAGCGCGTTCCAACGCCGGACCGCCATTCTTCAGGATCTCACCTGGCAGCCCATCCTCGCCTGCAGCCTTCCCGTTGCGCAGTTGACAAATTGCCTTCTGCAACTCCAGCAAGTCGGTGGCGAGAGCAAGCGAAGATTTGACGTTCTGTTGCGGCAGACTGTTAACAGTCGCCCAATCAATTTTAGTAGGGCGGTTTAACAGGCTTCCGAAGTGTTTGCGCCATATTCCCATGATGTCTTCCGGTTGGCTGCAAGAACAGCCGGTGTCCACGTCTACCAGTGCTATAGTAGACTGGATAGACGGACCGAAGATCGCCTTAAGCGAATCGTAAAACTCATAATTTGCAGGCCGCACACAAACAGTGGAAATAGGAGACAATATCTCAACGCCCAGATCAGTCATTAGTGGGGTGATACAAGCAAGTAATAATGATAATAATGGTATATTTCTCAACCCATTTGTGGGAAACACGCACAAGATCGGCCAGATCAGTGCTAGCAGCATTAGGCGGTTTGTAGGTACATACTATGGATAGCATACGATATGATCTCGTCAGTATATTCTTCTTTATCGCCGTTTATGACGATGTTAATCTATAAGGAATCACGGAAACTCTGGAGGGCTGCCATTTTACGGTGAATTGAGCGGTACGTTCTCTTGGTCTCCGACAAACTTTTTATTTCACTTTTGAGAGATGCGAAGTAATTCACGTGCGGCGGATCCAAAACATCAACTGTTACTCAAATGTTACTGCTCATCAGTTCATATACCGAACCGTGGATCGTTTCCAGGCACCACACGGAATACCAATCTGCAGCATTCGTTTGAACAACCCGCCAAAGGGTCTCACTGACTAAGAGCTCCTCTGAGAATGCTGGAGTAAATCTTGTCACGAATTATCGCACTGTGTGGTTATATCGCGAACAGAAGGTTTTTAGTATTTAAGATAAAAAACGGCAAAAAAAATCGGTTGCGGGAAGTTACCGACGTTCCGGTTGTGCAAAGTTGAAGGCAGCTGGAAAGTGACATCTGAATAACTCTGCGATAACCAGGGAGTTCGAAGAACTCTTCCCGCCGGGAAGCTGGGGGATTAACTTCTATTGGTTTGCAAACGCGCACATATAGGAGGTTTTTCCTCACGGATGCGTCCTGTGGAATCTTTTCTTGCACGAGTTCTGTGCCCACAGAATTTTGGTTTAGAATCCACTTACTTACTCTGAGTTTCATCTAATTTTATGCTTCGCGAACCAGTGAGAACTGTTGTTAATCGGGCAGGTGAAGTGGATGAAAAGAGAAAGTTCTCGGTTCCCACGGTATGAGTGAGTCTCCCACACTCTGCACTGCGCTTTGAGAGCATGATAATTCTGGCCTACAAATTAATATTCAAGAAAGGGTGGGCCAAATTGGCTTTCGAAACTGGAGAAACCAGGTTTCCCAAAACTCCTGACTATGGACTTCTGTTTGTTGTTGAACTGAGTAATGGATAAGAGAAGAAACGAGCAAGTAGTGGGCAGTGTTTCCGTGTTTCGGCTTGCTGGCCACTCGTCCATTTAAGTTGTTCCTATTAAATAGTGACCAGGCTTAAGAGGATCCGACCCATAAGTGTTCACGCATGTCGCTGACAGACGGACCGCTGTAACGCCTCCCAGATTTACAGTACAGTCGGCACGGTGGACATCTGAAACGTCAATCTGAATAAAGATCCGGGCATTCGGATTTCGTCCAACCTGTTTTCCGCCTCCCCCGGTGGGGTGGCCGCAGAAGAAGGGATTTGCAACTCTTGGAATGACTAAGCGCACTTGTCCCGCCTCGGTAAATAGCGCTTCAAACATTTATCAGGCTGATACAAGACAGCTACTTGAGTGTGCTAATCAGGTCACACATGCTAGTGAGGAGAGAGACGTACTCGTTTTGCAACACCGGCGGGTGACCATGAAAATAGTCGCGGGATTGGGAAATCTTGAGTAAATGTCACAGCCTGAAAGCTTCAGTTTCTATTCACTTGAATTTCGGTGGCTCCGACGTGATTCAATTCTCACACTTCTCCCTCAGCTTATGTCTCGTAGAACAGTTCTGCGATTTGTTGAATGATGACGATCGACAAGGACATGCCAGAAAACCTTACAACTGCACCCCTCGACTTCACGTATTGTTGTTAACAATGGAAACAGCCTTCCTCCTGAGATCGTTAGTCGCACTTCTAGAGACTGTTTCAACGAACTGCTACTCAGTCACTTGATTGAAGCATATTTAAACTCGCAATATCACCTCGTTCTTAGTATATATGAATTTCAGGAACGGCGCTGCACAATTTTTCGAAGATGGCCTTCCAGGTCACCAAACAGCTGCTTAATATCAGGTTAGACAAACCAAGTGGACCCGAGCATCTTGGGCTTGGAGATACTGAGTCTATTCGACAAGTACCGCGCACCTCTCGGCGCCTGTTCTGACAATGCCGTTTGATACATTCAGGGAGCAGCCAAACGGGAGTTTCAGTCCAAGATAACCACCGACTGTCATACACATATGTACACATACGTGTACCTTCATCACTGTCGAATCTTTTTCTCAATCCTATTTCCCCTATCTTCGAAGTCATCCCTCTGAGTATTCCAGTGCCATATAGAGAAACGGTACAACCTCCCCAGTTGGCCGATCGCCGCTAGCTACTTCAACATTCGATGCACTCCATATTTTTGAATCTCAACAGTTCGCGTGATCAGAGCAGACTGACCACAACCTAACCACCAGGGTGAGTCGGAATCTGTCGTGAAAACACATCGCGTACTTTCGATTGACACCGGACTTTCATGAGGTGTAGATATCCTAAAGTTACTATATATCCTAATCCTCAGGAAAACGGTGGGTCAGTGACTCACTCTCAGTTTCAGAGGCACGGTTCACCCAAGTTTCATTGGCTGGTTTACATATTATCGAACACCATCGGTGTGATATCCCCGCGTTCCTGCTGTTGTAGCGTGCGATCAAACTTAGTTGGCGCGCACGGATTGAACTTGAAATGGCTGCTACGTCAACCTTGCTCGCGAGGACCCTGGGTAAATGGACAGTCAGACGAACAAGGAGGACAGCTGCATTTAACCTAGCGCTGTCCGTTATATGATGTGTCTTCAAAGACAACTCCTTTCTACTCCTCTGAATGCGTGCTACTCTTGAATGACGTCGCCAGGATTAGAAAAGTCGAAGTCCGCAAAGGAATCCGAAGAATATCAGTGTCCTGCTATACCTTCGAACTTCGAAAACTTCGGTCACCCCATGCAGACAGTGAAGGACATTCTAGACGGGTTATCAACAGAACCCACAACAGCGGGGTGGCGAGTAATAACTTCACATTTCGACGAGTTCGCTATGGGGGGCATTACCCCCGTTGGAAAGGTCAATTACGAACCTGTCTCTGGAACATCCCAGTGGAGTCCCACAACAACCTGATTATGAATTTGCTGAACGACGAGACCTTCGATACTGTCGTCAGGGCAAAAATTCTGGACACCTACGCGTCCGACGAGAAATTCACGGGACTTTGGCGTCTACTGGACGCTCATTCGCACCCGGCAGCCTACTAACAGCAGTTTCATGTTCGCAAATAACTCGATGGGGAACAGTCCGGTCACTCGTCCGTGAACTGCGGCGCATTTCAGCACAAGGCTATAAGAAGGAGTCTTCAGATGAACCTCAGAAGCGAAATGTTGAATAGCTAGCGTAGGGAATACTACCAACGAACATAAGAAGGGGGGCCCTGCTTCCCTAACCCAGCGACCCTGGTGCCGCGGTGCGGTTGAGAGGGTGCCTCAAGTGGATCGAGGCAGCTGCCTGTCGATCATTACAATGTTGTATAGTGGCATGAATAATCAGCCAGATGGGCAGCTCCGCAGTGTATGGGAGAAGCTCAGACTGGGATCTAAGACCTAGCCACTCGCGGTACGGAGGCCACGTACGTCGGCTTTGGTTTAACAGACAGCGAGGACTGTGCGATAACATATTCACGTTAAATCGTCATGCTTCAGAAACCATCGACTGGGCTGTCGGAAGCTGCGTCAGAACAAGCAAACCCCGTGGTGGCACCTACGCCCCTACCCTTATCAACCGCTCCGAACCACTAGCAGAGCTTACGGTGCAAGTAACAGTATGTGGAATGGCACCTGTAGGTTTAGTGGACAACGGAACGTCATTAAGCGTGATCGACACAAACACAGTATGCAGACTGTTGGGCTACAAGCGTAAACCGTTTTGTCAAAGCATTCTTACAGCCAGTGGTGGCCGAACGCCCAAGGAGGGCAAAATCATTGCACTGATTATAATAGCCGGATGCCACATACAGCACAGTTTTGTGGTGAGCCACAACATTCAACTCTGTGTCACAGTGGGAATGGATTTGCTGGGTCGTTCCAAGTGCGCACTCGATTGGCACAATCTTCAGGTGAGGAGACCGTCCGAAACCAGACACCCGATACCGCGTCTGAAATTCTGACAGAAACCGAATTCTTCCTCCATATCACCATACCCTCTTCCATAGTGAATCGACAACTTGGCCTAAATGCCAGTCGTAGACCGTGTTTTCTTCAGTTGTAGCGGTTAACAAATTATTTCACCGCATATCCCGCCTTATTAGCTTGGTACATTGTGCAGAAATCAAAATCGCCAGAATCTGTATCATAAACTCATAGGTTTTTTAGCCGGCCGTTAATTTCAAACGACCTTAACGTGCATTATTTTTGAAATTCGGTATGGCTGCCGTTGTGTTGCTTGCGTGTGGCGATGGTAATACATTGTTTCTCGAATGATGTATGTCTAGACACACGATGACGCAGATACTAATTATCGCACTAGTAACTGAGAATATAGTTTTCTATTCTTAGCAAATGGAGTATATTGTGGCTTTTATGGTTATGTTGGAGAATAGTGAATTTCGTACTTTCTCACAGTTCCAGGAGTGCCTTCGGGGGACGTGGGCGTTATTTGCCTTGTGGGACGAACCGTAGGTCGAAAACGTCTCCAAAGTATGGCGAGGCTAGTTGGTATGGTCCCCTGAAAGCCGCCCAGATTTATTACCGTTGTGCTTAACGTAAAAAGCGTACGAGCTTATGAGGACGCGTGTGACATGTCCAGTGGGTTAACTGTTGTTAATTCCAAAAGTTCACTTCTCGCGACACATGTAGTTCACGATTTCATGTGATCCGACAAAATGCCTGTCTGGCTGTGAGTTTTTCGAGTTGAAGCACAAGCATCCGCTCCGTCGTCTGTTAGGTGAGTCCCATCCTGCGACTCGCCAACTCATCATCAGTGAATCGAACTAATGCAGGAGCCTGCCTCACTCCAGTACACCAACTGCTGATATTTGGCAGCATTTAGCGGATATAACTGACTGACAATCTAAGAAAGTGAGTTTCCTCATATATGTGTACACAGTTAACGTGCGTGTATCAGATTTATTAAAGTGGATGACGGGAACTCCATCTGATACACGGTTTCAGTCATCCGGAAGAAAACCCGGAACACATGCAAACCAGCGGCTACATTCTGTGCTGAAAAATGGCGGAGGTAGTATGTACCATCTCCCACAGACTCCAAAGGAATCGGTGGCTCCACCCGCCCACCTACGTGTTTAAACGGGTTCCAACATAGGGTACTGTTTTCCTCCACTCGTAAGCTAAGAAAATTGCGCGGAAATTTTGTAAGCTTCCACTTGGTACGTCCTCCTCGATGTCATTTGTTGACCAGGTCACCTCGTCCGTATTCCGACGTACGTCATGCCCCCATGGAAAGTTTGCAACCGCGGTAGCAACGAACGACAAGGCATGCCGGATATAACTAGAAGGATACCTCTGACTTGTCCAGGCCTGCTCACACGTCTGCGCTGCACCATTTAGTGGTGTATCTCTATTTTGCAGCGGTACAAAGGGCTTAGTCCTTGTGATGCGATGACGATTCAACCGTCGATACTACAATCACGTTGTCCTTCCGAAGCGCATTTAAAGTTTAAGAAAGCTCATCTTAGCATGTCAGCAACATCGATTTCTACCTTATTCCGTCAATAATTCTCGGGAGGAACGTGAAATGCGACTTCTGGTTATTTTTTCGTTGATCACCAAGGCGTTGAACTACCACATATTACCTGCTTGCACCTTGGGGAGACTAAAACAATGACATATCCAGCGACAGAGTTCAACGATTTTACGACTAAAAAGTCACAAAAGTGTAACAAATTCAGAAACAAAACCGTTCCTGCCTCGAATATTACAGAAATGTTCACGGTCTGCCGATTACACGCTGCTCATGTTAACCAGGTGATTCAGCCCAGTGTGGCTTCCGACGATTCGCGAAGTGATCCTTGCCTGAAATCAAAAACTGAAAGTCGACCACAAGTGTTTGCACGGGATGATGGAAGGTTAGGTCGCACAAGCCTTCTGAGGTATGGAATAAATACGGAGATGCGCCACCAATCACGATAACCCCATCAAGGATACACGCACATTTTCAGGTTGAGTTGCGTGAGATGGTTGGCGAAATGCTGCAGGAAACTTGTTCTCTCCCTCAAATTCTACATCGGCTACCCAATAGTGCTGGTGAAAAGGAAAGGCGGCGACTTTCGATCATGCTTTAATCATTGGGGGCGCAACCAAGCGACGAAAAAAACCAACTCCCCTTGTTAAAAACTGACAGCCTGTTTGGTGCTCCCTACGGGGTCACGTACTTTTGCACGTGTGGTTCACCATAAGATTATTGTCAAGTAGACGCCAAAAAAGACGACTGAGCTAAGACGGTCCCCACCGTACCGTCAAAATGTGTGAGTTCGCAGTTATGCCCTTTGAACTACCAAACGCACCTGCAACATTTCAACGCCTAGTGCAGAAGGCACTGTATGACTGGATCCCTAAAGCATGCCCAGTGTGTCTGAATGAATTCATAATAAACGGAGTGTGCGAACGAGAGCGTATGCGCGATTTGGAATCCGTGCTAGACCGCCTCGTAGAAGTCAGTTCAGAACTGAAGCCATCGAAATGCCACTTCCTGCCCAAAGATGTAACACTCCTGGAACATATAATCTCTGGGCTAGTTATTCACACAAGCCCAATAAAGGCGGAACAATTTCGGTCTTGGCCCACGCCAAAGGATGTAAACGAGCTAGGGAATTTCCTAGGGCTATCGTCCTACTATCGCCGCTTCATCAATGATTCCGCTCGTAATTCCACTTCTTTCACTAAACTACTACAAAATAATCAGGAATTCACGTGGACAGGAGATTGATCATGCTGTTAAATCCCTACGCGAAGCTCTGTGCACGGCGCCAGTGCTAGGTTCTCCGAACCTGCTGCCGAAGGCCAGGGATTTGTTTTTGGATATCGATGCACGCGACAGTGCAATCGGGACGGTTAGCTTGCAACGAGGAAGAAAGGTGAGGGACGAAAGGTAGCCTACGGTAGCCGGTGTTTAAGTAATTCTGACAGGAAGTACTGTGAGATGAGGAAGGAAGTGCTTGCGGTAGTATGCTTAGCGCACCATTTCCGGCATTATCGCTTAGACGGAAGTTTTGTCGGATCAGCAGTCATTCCACTGGTTGCAAAACTTCTGCGACCCAGAAGAGCAGTTGGCCCGATGGCAGGAGATTTCGCAGGAATATGACCTCTTATGTGATCATGGTTCTGGCGAAAGACATTCTAACGCCGACTCACTATCAAGACCTCCCGTGCACAGACATGGCGACCATTTGACCCGTACTAAGCAACAGATAGCGCTGATAGACCTACAGAGCGCAGAATATGGCCACTGGCTGCATGCTTAAGCAAAAGATTCTGGGACTGCGCTACTCTACAAAAAATGCAGGAGCAATGATGACAGACCAACGAGCAAGAAAATGAAAGAAAACAGCCGCAAATCGTGCCGCTTCCGGGCTTTATGGGTACAGCTTAAGATGGCGTAGGGAGAATTAGTTATGCGATACGGATTAGCTTAGATGAGGAGGATTCTCGTCCCTCGGTCCATGGCTTTTGACTTCCTAACAAACTTGCAACTCGAGATCGGGCGTGCGCAAATGAATAAACTGGGGGTGGCCGCATGACAACGATTTCGGTGGCTGCACCAGCGGGGAGATATCAGGTTGTTATGCCACTGGTGCCAAAAATGCGGCACTCTCAAAAACCCTCAAATAGGATATCGGGCACCGTTGCAAGTTATGACTGCAGGATATCCTGAAGAGTCGGTCGACGTATACATTGCGGGGCCGTTGCCCAAGTCGCTACGAAACAATCGCCACCTCTTGGTCCTGGTAGATTACCTAACCAAATGGTGCGAAGGAATCACGGCTGCACAGGCGGATGCATTAACGGTAACAAGAGCCATTGTTGACTACCATGTGTACATTCTGCAGCTTCTGACCAATTCCATTTAGATCAAGGCCTACGCTTTGAAAGCCCTCTCTCGTCGCTAAGTGTGTAGGCTACCAGGAATAGATAAAACGCGAACTGCTATCTATCACCCGCAGAACAATGGGCAAATGGAAAAGACAAACCGGCCGCTCAAAAGTTTACTCAAGGCTTTCGCATGGGAGAATGCCACCGAAAAGACCTAGTTGTACCGAAGTATCTGTTAGCATACCGTAGTCCTATTCATTCGTCACGTGATCAAATCGCACATCTTTTGTGGATCGGCCGAGAATTAGGGTTATCTTAGATACCCGATTGCTGATTACGCAGCAACCGCAACTTTCAGTTGCCTGGTATGTAAGCAGACTTTTTGCCACATACATAAGAAAACTGCGCATTTCACGGAATCTAACATCCTCGCACGTAGTTGGTGTTTAAGTGGTCCACTACATGTAAATCACTTTTGCGCGGCGAATCAGCATAGTGGTGAACATCGAGAACGTTTTCTGGAGAACATTCAAGAAGAAGCATCTCAGCTCCCGGGAAAACTGGAAGACCTAAACAACTTACAACGGGAGGCCCGGTTCCTTAACCGACCAGGCTCCCAGTATTTGGTTGACAGAGGAAAAAGGCCATCAAGTCTCAGTTCGCTGGCAGTGTCCTGGGTCGCTACCCGATTGGGAATGTGGTACCACCCCATGCGTTATTCAATATACCTCTTTATGTATTTATCCAACGGTACATGTACATAGTATGTATGTGCATATATGTATACACAGATATATGCATGTGTATACAAGTATGAATACACAATTAAGCGCACGTATGTATTTATCCATGTGTATATACGTATTCATATTTGTGTTCACATTTATTTGCAACCCATGGGGTGGCACCACATATCCAATCGTATTTCCACCTACAGGCATGTCTATGCATTTGTACTTGTGTATGTATTTATATGTATGCACTTATAAATACACTTAGACATTGATATAGTTTGACATATAGTTATAATTACATGTATATGTATATTTGTGTATAGATTCATATATATATTCATGTGTATTTATACATATATACTTGTATATGCACATTCATATTTACCGTACGTATAAATATATGTATTTATACATGTACGTGCATAAATATAAATGGTTGGTTGGCGACATCCGATTCGGATTAGCCTATCACAGTGACCGAAGCCAAAGGACGCCTGCGCTTAGCCATCACTGCAATTGGCTTGCGCTGCACCAATTGCAGTTCCACCAACACACCACATATCCAGTGTAAACCCGAAGGAATAAGACCGGGAGCTGTGTCAGTGGGGCCTTTCTGTCCAGCCGGCCAATGCTGGTTAGCCACTTGATTGGCCAATAAGGAAGGGAAACTCTTATCTCTCGGAAACTAAACAGAGAGAGGCTGCAATGACGAGATCTACAATGAGAAGAAAGATTTCTGAAGTGTAATACAAGAAGCGTTGCAGTATAGGATTGCATGTTAGTGCAACCTTAAGAAGATGGGGATGAAAAGCAAAGTTCTCATTGGACTATGAAAAGCCAGGCAGACCATTCATCATACAATGCACCAACAAAGCCGAAGAAAAGAATGGATAGAAGCCCACAAACACTCACGCATCTGCATTTCCTCTGGCTGCTCCTCATTGGCCAATCTGACAAGGTTGAACCCGCAAAGACCGTAGTCACAGTCGGCACAGCCCTCCGGATCAAAACAGCACGCAAGCCTGACCACCAAGCTAAGGTAGCAGAAAGGGTCAGGAAATATAAACGGTTACGTGTGAATATACATACATAGGTGCGTATTTACAAGTGCATATATACGTGTGCCTGTCTACGAACATATATACACATGTATAATTAGTACATGCATGTACATAAGTGAACGAATGTTTGCACAGTTTTTCAGACATTCTTCCGTACGTTTCACGTGTTTATTGTATAAATGGTATGTATATTATGAAAATATACATTACACATACACCTGCTGGTGACGTACCTCCTCACCAACCAATTAGAAAATTCGACTTCAAAGTCATTCAGCGTACTACTAAACCGATCTAATTGAGGATTCCCGAGTATGAAGGAAAGCTGGCTCCCATGTATAAAGACCCTAGGTAAACGGACAGTCAGACAGGCAAGGAGCACAACTGCACTGGAACTACCGCTGAGTGTTTCGCAATATATTTTCGGACACAATCCACGTTTGCTCTTCTGGTTGCATGTTACAACAGCGAACTGATGCTAAGGCTGTCCGGTTTTCACTGCGGGGGAGGTTCGAATACTGTGGAATGTGATTTGTGTCTATGTCGGCTGGTTAAACTTTGTCTGTCTCTTTACCCTAAGGACTTCGAATTAACTGGTTCTTACTCGCACAGTCTCCCCAGGCTAACATCCAAACTCATCAATAATGTTGAAAAGCCACAGTAGGTTTTTAGTGCTCGTCGCATCAAGTCGCGTTTTCCCCAGGTACGCAATTATCAGACGCGAAAATTAAAATGCCGTTGAGGAGAGAGACCAAATTTTCATTCGATGAAAATTAACAGGTGGTCTCTGATAGCGCTATAAAAGGCACCGACACGCAAAGTATCTAGAGAGGCTAGAGACCGGCCGTCGACGAGCGAGTAAACCGGAAGAATGTGACACGTGTGTCTTTTGGGTTCGTGTCGCGGTCACATGATATGTAGACAAACAACCGGACAACATGTAACATGCAAGCTTTCTTAATAGCCTAGGTACAATATGCAACTATGAGTTTTGAACTATTTTACACATCATACCGCAGGCAGGCCAGTGAGATCTCCGGGCCGTTATAGGTTTCCTTTCAAACAAAAATATCGGAAAATTCGATGAAATGGAAATTATATCGAGTTCGGTTAGAATGGTACGACTAATCTTGCTAATATATATATAAAATACAACGCATCTTAATATGTCTCCCAAAGTAGTGTTCGCACTTAACTCAGTGACACGAGCGATCGAGGCACAGCCGAGGATGCACAGACGTTTGTTCGCTTAGCAGCCCATATATATGAACTGATGCCTGATGAAATGCAGAAAGGCGCCTGTATATACATATGGCATATATGCTTACGAATAAAGAATCAAAATCGTCAGTGGTAAATATACACACCTACTCAGAAGTACGTGGACTTCAGCCGAAATACTCGGCTGTGTACATGAAAGTGCATATACTATACAAATCGACGCATTCACGTTGTTTTTTTCGGCGTAAACATACACTTCTATATCGTGTAATATCCCAATCGGGTCAATCACAGGTCACAGTACACACAATGTCTAGCGTTCAAAATTGGGCACAATAAAGTCTCCGCAGTAGTACACTGGAACACAACCGTTCCCTGAGTGATCTTTGAGTGTTCCTTTTGGACCACTCATCAAACTTCCTTGTGTCTAGGTTTTGTGTAACATGTCGCATGTGTGAAGGGTAACAAAAATAAAACACCTTTATGCTACTCGAAAACGTGTGAGCAGACCTACACCACTCATGTGAAT
>QNGE01005673.1:0-28444 GCA_008508345.1 Paragonimus westermani
CAAAAAAGCTAATACACAATTAATACGGATAATATCGAGAACGAATAATACAATACTCAATGAGTTATGCTATTCGACAAAGAATAGCAGTGATCGTGTATAATTTTTTGATGCACCGGGCACCAAGATAGCAAAAATATGAATAGACAATGACACCAAGGAAATTTAAACCAGATTTCGAGTTACCCGCGTTAGTCTTGTGGAGCTCGAATACTCTGCATCTCAGTTCTAGCTCCTCTGCCTGTAAGCTCAGCCTTACCTCTAATAGGTCATGAGGAAATTTATTAGAAACATTCATCGAAGCACGATTAAGCAGAACGGGCAAAACTGAACTGGTTTTGGACACACTCCATCTTCTCCGATGTGGACATCACGGTACTTATCGTATTCATTGGCCGGATCCCTGCTTAGTTCTAGGGGTTCCAAACAGACAACAACCATGCTCAGCAGCACTCGAATCAGGTGGGACCCTATCATTGGGAAAACTCTTAGAACCAAATAAAACATTTGGCATGAAAGAATCGTTCGTAAAATTTCAACAATTAAGGTTAATGGAAACGGGAACGTCACTGTAATTATGAGTATCCAACTGAGTCTCATTCATAAGGAGGAATGGTTCATGGGACAGTGTAGCAGCCTCGATTGGAGAAGTGCTTGACCGCTCAGTGGCAGAATGCTGATCCAGGGTAGCAGGATCAGTCACGATAACGCCATGATCGTCAGGACCATGGGCACTTCTCACAATGTCCGACTTCGACATTTATGCAGAAAGTCGGAAATCTGTGAATGAAAAGCGGTCTTATTCGTTCTTGTTAAGTTGCAAAAAGCTTCGCCCAGATGTTAAAGAATTCGAGTGCTACAGAATCGTTCGCTAACGTTTCAAGTTCACACCGAGTTACGCGTACTCTGTTGGTTCAATAATTGCCTCTCTCATTACCCAACGACAGAGATAATCTAACCTAAAAACGGTTGATGGGAAGGCGCTTGTGCCACTCACAGTTAATACGGCACCAAGTGATTTAATGCACAAGAGGATGG
This sequence comes from Paragonimus westermani, assembly GCA_008508345.1. Classification (NCBI taxonomy): domain Eukaryota; kingdom Metazoa; phylum Platyhelminthes; class Trematoda; order Plagiorchiida; family Troglotrematidae; genus Paragonimus; species Paragonimus westermani. Next base: position 1,039 of record QNGE01005673.1, read on the forward strand.
AATCTTCCAACTTGGGCGTGAAAGCCCTCAGACATCAAACTAAGAACATGTCTGCATAACGACCTGACGGCCAAACACCGCTCAACAATAGTAAACAATAAAATGCGGCTGAGCTCACTGAAACAGATAGCCATTGGTTGGGTCGGAGCAAAACGACTGTTTGCGTTTCGAGAAACGATGGGAATCATAAGTTACCCAGTGAAAAATATTGAAGGAAAACGTCTAATTTTCTCATTTAGTAGTCTACGGGGCTCGGAATGAATAAGGGTAAGGGGAACATTAACGGTAGCTGATGTAGGAACGAGGGTGAATTATGCGGTCTGCTCAGGGATGAGGGCAAATCGTGGGGCCACCTCTCATTCTCAATCAAGGCTCAGTAATCTGAAAATAACGTAACACATCTCAACAAACGCAACAATATTGTGAAGGCTGTTTCGCAGTAACTTCATATGAGAGTTTCTGTTGTGTCGTTATTCTCAAGGAATTATATTTCAGTAGATGAGTCTTGTCGATTGGCCTTTCACCACACTGCGGTTGATCATTTGACGGACAATATTTCAGGTGATTTCACCGGTGTATGTTTAGATGTTACACTTGATGAACGATTCGCCACATGTTTTCACAGTTACACCATGGTCATGGAAATCCGAGCCACAGACGCAATTACCTTAATATTTTTAGCCACTCCACGAAACGCCACGGCAACACCTCGTCCCCCAGTTACTATGAGTTTAGCGACCCTATTTGTTTATGGCTAACTGCGTTGAAGTTAGAGTTAGCATTTTTATTTTTTCCCTTCCCTCATATTTTGTATGCGCTTAAACGTTGGTTTGAACGAGTATGGTTACCGGCAGGCCACCCGCGCACTCGAACGTTTCTGCTCCGGTGCTTGCTCGCGTGATGTTTTGCTGTGTTAACGTTTCATCTCGCTCTCGTCGATTTTACGTGTCGACAATATATTTCTCGTCTACTCGTTGCGTTGTTCGTAATTGATCGGCCATAGCCCGTCTGAACTCTACATGAGCGATGCTTTCACTAATGACACGTTTGCGGAAATACCCAGCCACACCGCCATCTTCCACCAAAGTTAGTTGTTGCCACTGAATTGATCAATGTCGCTAAACGGACTCCATTAATGACCGCAGAGAATCTTTTAGAAGCTTTCATTTGCAAAGGAAAGGAAAGGGGTCGATCGGAAGACTCCGAGCGCTTTAAGCGCAACTCACGACTAGTGGCGGGTACGTCTCAGCCGTCGATGGTTTTTACATCTACACTATAATTGAAATGTAGATGCCACGCTCCATGTTATGTCTTTCATCTTCTTGCTTCATATGACTGAAATCAGTGATCTCAAAAATCACCTTCATAGGCGTTTTTGAAATACCCCAAGTTGTAACAAATCGTTAAAGATTAAGGAGAGGCGGATGTTACGCACAGAGCTGTGAAACAATAACAGGTGCTGTCAACAGTGCGCTTGGTGCGAATGAATTATGGAATATGCAGAATGTTGCATATTTTATTAACTGCTGCCTACAATTCAACGTGTACGCTTGAAAGTGGGCAGCCGCCTGCCTCAAGTAAGCGGACGAATTTGAAGCAGGCGGCCAATAGAACCAGAATGTTAACAAACGTCTCAGTGTACTGTGGATTGCTCGTGGGGATTTTGGCATACTGAGGATCGAAAGGGCTCAAAAGCTGCTTACTGCACTTACAAAATCCCACCTTAAGCGTTGTGTCCATTTGGACCCATTGTTAATCATGGGCGCCACGTGGTTGATCGTCCAACGCCCACTGTTGGCCTGGAGCCAGGTTAGTTGTGTTCGTAAACAACAGGCGTCTATGACTATTCAGCGTGACAGGCAGCAGAATCGGATCCAGAAGAGAAGACAGCCGTATTGGCGAGTTTCTTATTAACAAGGTACCAATGTACAAAGGAATCAGTATAACGTGAATGGAAGAAAATAATAACAATACTTGATGTTGAATCCATCAAGTATAGGAGTTTACGTGAGTGCGATCAAACGCAACAGTCAAGTAATGGCGGAACGATCAAGCGCAAATGCAACCAGAGTACATATCAACAAAGGTCCAGCGGCAGGAAGAAAGGGAGAGTGACTAAGCGAAAACAATTTCCCACAAGTAAACTACATAGGGATTTTTGATACATTAAGCTTCAAGTTCGTTAAAAATGGCTTCTTGCGCGCGTAATTAAAATGGTCATGTCAGGTTTGCAAGGAAGGTTCGCAAACACTACGACAAAGATTTTGAATGTGAGAGGAAGTAGGATCAATGAGGAGGGAAGGACTAAAGGCAAGGAACGTGGCCACCGACTTTCTATGAAACACATAACAACCGCCAAACACGCAATGCAAGCAGCTTCTTTAACACCCACCATATCCAAAGTGCACTTGGACGGAGACTTTGTGCTCAAGTTCACGGGTATTTTCCTAAGTCTAGTGAACCTTATCCTGTGGTTCATCTCACACACTTGCGGATCATCACCCATTTCATGCTTGCTTTTATTCCTACCATCTGTTTTCACTTTCCATCCAACTCAGCCCCATGCTCTCCCTTTTTCGGAATAATTCATTGCCTTTTCCACCACTTAACTGGCACGCTGGCGACTTTTGCTTTCATTAGTTGGGTGTTGCTTAATTGGTTGTGTACTGGGTAATTCGCAACGTTATTCATGATTCTGCGTTGTAAATGCTGATTCATTTTATTATCTCGTTGTATTCCCGAATTCATCTCGCGCAGGTACTGTTGCCCCTTAATGATCATTGTTTCGTTTGTTCCAGTGGTTTCCTGAGTTACCATTCTATTGGGATGTTATGCTATACTTGTGGTACTCTCGCATTTACCGCATACTTCTCACAATAACGCTCACCAGATTTGACAATATCAGCGGACCTAGGACACTCAGCTTATGCTGGTGGTCGAAGAAGGTTCAGATCTGCACACAATTACGAGTGTACTGACTTCGCACAGAGTAAGTGTGCTACACTCGCCAATCAAAATATTCCTCTTATGCCCTTGCGCTGAATACTTAAGGACACGTACAGTAAGTTTATTTGTACTGTTGTCAAAGCACCATTTTTGAGTGCACGCGAGACGTCTCAAAACGCTGCTACTGGCCGTGCATGACTGCGTAAATCGTACCAAACTCCTCTAGGGTTAGAAAACCGGAAAGCGCTCAGTACACATTTTTACTCACGGAGGTAAACATGCCAGCTTCAAGAGGAAATATTGCTTTTGCCATCCATGAATTTGCTGCGGCAAATAAGGCAGTAACTACCCCAACGCTATTCAGAGAGATGGTGACAGATAATCCTAGAGGCCAAGGTGCAAATGAGAATGGTAGATATAGGGGGTCACTTCTGTTAAGTATCATCTCCAAGCAAACAGAACAGATCCGCCAAAATGTGTCTTCATATCGAGCAAAAACACTTCGGTTTCCATGAACAGACTGTCATCCTGAGCAAATGAAAAGCTCACTAACCTCTTAGTGGTGTAATCTAGAAATAGAAACAGACCAATGAAGTTTCGTGAACTTCCTGGCACGAAATACGTGCACGTAGCTATGACGGGGGTCAAAACCTGGGTTTCACTCTCTGGTGTCATTTTCCTCGAGTTCACTAGTGCATCTGACCGAGTCTGACACGGTTATAGCAACCACGAACAGGAAGCCAATTTCATACAAGTTGAGAGCTCTATCATGGATTGCAACCGACTCTGAATGTAAATCCAGTTTTTAATCACTGACGTTATTCAAAGTGGTGAGATAGTACCACATAATGTTAAACTGCCATAATGAATGCTGCGAGTCACAAAGTATGTATGCGCAGGTTGTTTGGCACGGAATAGACGCTGAGAACGTGTGTCGCTTTAGATAAATGGTACGACACTGGCAAATCTATTGCGAACTATCTGGAGCACACTGGTTATTGAAACAGAGACTGGTCAGTATCAACGAGCCTCATGCGAGCAAGATTATTGCCGGCTGGAGCCCCCAAGGTCCATGTCACACCAAAGTCCGGAATGGAAATTGTTTAAACCCTAATGTTGGATGAGTTGATCCGAGGGATGTATGAGTAACATTTCAGTGACGGAAGTACTTCGGAGGACAGACGAGCATTGAATGTGACGGAAGGCAGTGCAATACAGTCACGATCAGATAGGCTCGCCGTGGAGACAACAGTAGAAAATGTCTGAGAAACGCCTTACTGCATTGAAGAAGATTGAATCGAGACCCGGAACTAAGCGCCAGTTACTCGGCCGTTATATTGGAACATGCCAGCAGGAGCTTCATAAGTAGGAGTGTTACGACTACACCATAGAGGTCTGTGACACTCGGAATTAGGAACTTTGAATAACCCTAGGAAAATTACTTGAATTGAAACCTCCCACTCAAGCAATGAAGAGAAGCCCTGACACTGGTAGCAGTGGGCAGTTGTCATTCATGAATCGAGACGCCGAGTTTATGGATGTATAACAGTATTGAAGTAGTCACGGCCTGTCATTGGCTGATCTCATTAGCACAAGACCACACTTTGGACCTCATCTTCACCGCAGGCATCTCTTCTGCCACTGTATCCGTCTCGGGAAAATTTCCAGAAAGTGATCATAACATAGTGAACTTGATGTTCGACCTAAAAGCTGTTAAAGAGTCGCCCGTCATACACTACCGTCAAACTAAATTCGTCGACTGGAACATGTTCACCACACTGCTGAGATCTCTGGAGTGGAACATTTTTTCTTACCTCCGATTCTAGTATCGCAACCGAGGCATTTAACGAACACTTCAGGTCTTGCATGAACATCGTAGTCCCGCAAAAGTCAAAACACCGTAATGTGTACGGTAATGGCATACGTCTCACTCCAAAGGAGCAAGGCAAGCTTAAATTCTTAAATCACGGTACCGGAAAACATGCGACTTCCCTCTCATAATGCAAATGCACAAAATGTTCAATGCAAATGAATATAGAACCAAAATGCTCCACATGAGTGAGGAAGAACGTGTGCTTAACAGCACAGGTAAGAGCTCGCAGTTGATGAGACGCAGGAATAATGGAAGAGACCCTGCCATCTCAGTAATGACACTGCAGGACAAAACCACTGTAGATGATCTTCTAACAATCTGTGAGGTTCTTAATTCATATTTTGCTGCTTCCTCCAACATTGACGGATACATACTGCCCCACCTCATGTAAGTACAAGTGCGTTCCTATGCCATATCCCTGTTGATGCAAGACTCATACGCTCTCAGTTAGCTATTAACAAACCTTCTCACCTACCTGGTCCTGATGGCATTCACCCTGTTGCTCTAAACTACAGAGGGGAAGACATCTCTCTACTTCTGCCTAATACTTATACAATTTCTCTAGCATCAGGTTCCTTCCCTCTTCAGTGGAAAAACTCTACAATTAAGCCCCACTATAAAAGTGGTTCGCGACATGAAGTCAGCAATTATCGTCCCACTAACCATATTTCAATTTGTTCTAGAGTGTTGGAAAGGATGATCAAATGTCGCATTGTCGAATTCTTGTTATCACGAAACCTTATAAACCACTCCCAGCATGGGTTTCTCAACAAGCGTCTTTGCATGACATGCCAACTAGAATTTCCTGACCATGTGACAGAATCTACTGATGCCGGTGAGGCGATTATCATTATACTGTTGGACATGGCGGAGGATTTCGATCGTGTGCCTCATAAGCGCCTTATGCTCAAAATAGCATCTTCTGGTATACGTGATCCATTGCTTAGCTGGTTTTCGTCATGACTTACAGGCCGCACACAAAGAGTGAAAATAGGGGACGATAGCTCAACGCCCAGACCAGTTACTAGTGGGGTGATATAAGGAAGTGTTCTGGGACCGTTAATATTTCTTATATATACAAACAATATATGTCAAGTTATCAAGCGTGGCAAACTACTCCTATTCGCTGATGATATCAAACTTGTTTACAGCTTCCCTGCTGGCAAACTATATCCATGTTTACAAAAATACGGAAGGACCTCATGTCATTAGAGATTTGGTGTCAAACTTGGCTGATGAAATTTTCAGCCAATAAATTCACTATCGTTGTGCATGGTTGTCACGTACCAGGTGGCTCTATAAAGCTGGACGGTCACAGCATATCAACCGCCAACTCAGTACTTGACCTGGATTTGCGCTACTCAAACTCATTCAACTTCACAGAACATATAACTTTCCTAGTCGCTAAAACCAGACGGACCAGAGGTTACATTAAACAGTCATCCTTCCTACCTGCTGCACGGTTACACCTTTATAAACTATGTGTACGACCCCAGTTTGAGTACTGCACGTTCATATATGGTGACCTGCGCAAGTCTGATAGGCTAACTCTGGAAAGCCTCCAACGTGCATTCAGGAAAAGCTTATTGGGTTGTCCATCTTCTCTGAGCTACAGAGAACGCTGTCGGACGCTTGCACTCGATGCTCTCTGGTCACGGCGACTCATGCTCAACCTTTTACTCGTGTATAATTTGGTCTATGGCAGTAAATTCACCGTCAGCTTTGCGACTAGCTCACAACACAGGCCAAAGTATAACCTCAGAAACACGGACTTCACCGTGGCATCTCTTAAATCCCGGGAAAACTGCGCTCAAATTTTTTCCTAGCAAAATATTCCTACATTTTGAACAAACTTCCGTATGCAATTAGGTCCGGTAAGAATATACACCAATTCAAACGAAATTTAGAAACTTTCCTAACAATGACGAACGTCGTGTCCAAATTTCAAGCTCCACTTGTCTGAGGACGTCATCTCTGAAAACGGACCTTATAACGTCTGACAAAAAAAACCCTGTTTTGTGTTATGTGAAGTCACGCACACCTCGAACCGATCAAAACTACCGCTTTCAGGATAGATGTTTTACCTTTAGACCTGCCAGCAAACAATAACACATGTCTATAGTCAACACGTATAGGTGTCAATGTACATGCCCGTTTGTAACAACCCAATCATCCTGGTACACCTTTACCCCATAATTATTGATTGCCATTGTGTCTCAGTTGTAAACCACCATGCAAAAGCCGGACATGCTAAAATCGTTCAATAAAATCAACCTGTTCGTCTCATGACTGCATAATAACCTCAAGTGGCTACTTTTCCTTTATCTCCCCTAATAGACCACCCGGCAACCTCTCGGTATTGTCAAACATTTTTCTCATTCTATATACCGTATGTACGAAGATAATTGACATATAAACTCGGCAATAATCGTATACTAGGATTAGCTTATAATCTATCTCCATTCGCGTTATCAAATAGCAGCTGTTCGCATGAGGTATATATTTGAGCAATCAACAAAACGCTGTTAACGTCACATAGAAGGTTATGCCAGAATATCACATGTTCCATTGTTCGTCATAGCTCACGTAGTCAGCTTCACGTTATCCCGTTTATCGCATGATTCCGCTCCCCATTCTTGGTTTCACTGATATATCCAGCGCGAGAAAACATCCCACCCCGCCCGGAAACATAAAATTCCGCAATGGTTGGGCATATCGCGAGCTCCTCGAAACTCTTAGAAACTTGAGCGAAGAATGACGTCCGGTCGAGAGGTCCATGCGTTCCGCAAGAGTAAATGCGTCCCCACCTCGCCCGCATCGTGAAAAATTTTTGTGCACATTTTCCGGGACTATCTACATGGAATAAGGGTCAAATTCTTCGCCAATACACCCTCTTTACCCTCCAACCACCGTTTTTTTGCATGACCTTGAGCATCGGGCCAGCGATCACTTTGTGGGGTCCCAATTGATGTAACAAATCCATTATTTTATCGAATTGTACAGAACCCAAGCACTATCTCCTCAGAACCATGAAGCTCGGGGTTTTCTACCTAAACTTGAATTTTCCCTCCATACAATACCTGTTTTTGTCTGTTTTGTTGCTCTACTCACATAGCTGACTAGTGCAATTTTCAAATTTGGTGTTTAAATATGTATATGCTTGAAACTCATTACGTTGATCACGCTCTTCTGAGTGTGTTCCTCACAAATGCGTCGAGGAATATACCATTATTATTATTACATGCAAACTCAAACCGTGTTAATTGGTGGAATACGGAACAAATGAGCTGTTGATTAACGATAGGCACAACACTGAGACCATTCGTCCAATGCTGATGTAGTATCTTTAACGCGATATTTGGATTGTCAGTTCGTCAGACCTTCTGTTGTGTCCGGGTTTGTATAATCGGTGAATCCTAATTTGCAACACATTCTTCCCCTGTTCTATAAGCTTCCGCATTCATATTTGCCCATCGTTCTTATCTTCTCGGGCTATCGAACTCTTGCAGTACAGGGTGTTCTGCTTCCTCCATGGCCATTTCTTCAGTGCTTCGAAACTGAATTTTTTCAGTGTGTCTCCGATGAATGATGGCCTCGTGCAGGTCAGTAATTTCTACCATTGTACTCCCATGAAAATATATCACATCTGTTGAATCTACACACTGAAGTAATGCTCTTCGGCGCCTTAATTCAAATAGCGTCGTTGGGCTCTCCTTCGTTTTGCAATGGGCTGCGTTCCTGTACTGAAGCAGAAAAATATCGAGAGACACATTCAGTTCAGCAAATGTTTTAGGGTTAGTAAAACTCACGGCACTCTTGAGGGTTTCCACCAGATTTTCTGCGGCTCCGTTTGAACATGGATGTCGAGGCGCCGTTCGCAGGTGACGACACCTGAGGGTTTTGAGCCAGTGTTTAATTTCAGAGGAACAAAACTGTGACCTGTTGCTCGTTGCCAGGACCTGCGAAATGCCTTCATGACTTGCATGGTAAACGCCGTGGAAGGTGAGGCTGTGATATATACTTCTGGCCACCGTGAGTATGAATCAACCAACGCCAGAGTGTGATAGCTACCAATAAGTGGTCCACAATAGTCTGTGTGCACTCGTTGCCATAGTAGGTAGCCGTCCGGCCAAGGTGTTTGATTATTCGGCCTCGTCTTAATTTTATGGAGGCAGGAGAGGCAGTCCATTGCAATGCTCTTGACATCAGAATTTACCTCCGGCCACCAACACATCTGTCGAAACAGGGATTTCATTTTCTCCACGCCCAGGTGACCTTTATGCATGTCCTCTAATACCGTGGTGGAATTACCAAGTGATCCCTCCAACGCAGCACACCATCAGGCTGTACTGACAACCCCTCTCGGTTCTGGAATAATACTGGGGGTTCCCTCTTGATATTCGACGATCACCCCTCGGTCATCGCGGCATGTACAGTGCCATAATAGTTTTTAGTTTTCTTGACCAAGTCCTCTCGGCTTATTGGAGTAGCTGGTGACGCCAGCAAACGAGCTTCAGCAGCTGAAAAACTGGAATATCGTGATAGAAAATCCGCCCGAGGAATCTGTTTACCAGGACAATGATGATTTGAAAATTGATTTGTGGGGGTCAAATAAATACCTTAGAGCTTGGTGCTGAGTAACAATTCTGAATCTAGCACCAAACAATTATTTATTCAGCCTCCTGACGGCCCAGTGGACTGCTAACACTTCTCTTCGTGTTTATGGATATCCTTGCCCAGCCTTATTCAACAAACGTGATGTGTAAATGATCGCATATCCCTCTCGTTCCAACACAGCACCAATGCCAACACTGGATGCATCCGTGATCAGCATGGTAAATTAAGACATAGTAAATGCAGCTAACATCGGCCTTCTAATCACAACTTTTATTAATTCTCGCAGGAGAATTCCGTCTTTTTGAGTTCAATACCATGTTACAGCTCACTGAACCGCAATTAGTGATTGTGCTTTCGTCGAAAAGTTGGGGATAAAACGAGAATAGTATTGTTAACATCCCATTATTGATCGCAGCTCACCATGGTGCCTTGGCGATGTAACAGTAACCAAAGCTTTGTACCGGTCAGGGTCCGGCCTGTATCCTTCATCACATGGTAAAACCAAGAAAACTCAGCTCTTGCACTTGGAACACGCACTTAGAAAGCTTTATGGCTACGTTTTTTCCCTGAACCGTTCCAGAAGTAAAAGTAACCTCTTGTCATACTCCTCTGCACTGTCGGCATTATCTTGATAAGCGCGTGCTCCTGGTAAATCGGTAATTACTTCATCAATCGCAGCCTGGGATATCCCAGCTGATCCGTGTAATCCAAACGGTAAAAAATTGTACTGAAATAATCCCCAAGGGGTGTTAACCGTGGTGATCGCCTCAGAATCATACCCCAACGGAATCTGTAGGTATGCGCTTGTCAGATCAATCTTAGAAAACAGTTTGCTATCGTGCGGGCATTCATGAAATCCTTCGGCTCCTCAGTTGTTACTGCGCACTTTTTCAGTCTTGTATTCAGCGTTAATCTATAGTCACCACATATCCTACGTGATTTCCCATCTTCTTTCATAACAACAACGATTTGTGTAGCCCATGCTGATGAGTTAATCTGCGAGATTATGTCGTCTTCCTTCAATCTGTTGAGAGCATTATGCACGTTCTCTCATTCCATAAGGTATTATTCGGCGCTTTAGAAAGACTGAATCCCCTTGCACCCCAGTTTTGTTGGCTCTACTTCCATTCCTCCTGAAAGTTGTGGACACTGAACAAACAGTTTGCGTAACCGGGCTTGGTATTCCTCACTTGGATCATTTTTGTAATTAGTATTTAGTGGAAGAGCACAGTTGAGCTGCTTGAACGCTTTTAATCCCAGAACAGCTGGACTTCCTTCCGACACCAATAAACGCAATGGAATCAACTCATTATCATTACCAACAATCATTACATCAGCCTCAACTAGCAGAGCTAACCGATGACCGGTAACTCCGCTTACTTACATCGTTGTTGGTCTCAGTTGAGCATCAGGGGCCATGAGATCTAGTAGCGGTTTAGAAATAATGGATTCGCTACTGCCTGTGTCCACAGTGAATTCATACTTACAGCCCGATTTGAACTTGAGGCATCTATGAATAAATTGCTCAGCCCTGGATTTCATTTGCGACGAATAAACAGTAGTGGACTGTTTTATAGCACTTGTCTCTCTAACTTGACTCAGGTGACATTTCTGACTTCTACATACCGCATAAACGGCATATACCGTTACGAAATCGGCAAGATTACCGTAAGTGTAAATCACCGCAAGAGAAACACTTGTTAAATTTCTTTGAACCGGGATTGGGGATGGGTGCATGAGAAGGCCTGTTCACTGGTTTACTTCGGGTGGCAGTAAGCGTTTTGGTCTTCTGAAAAAATGTCACGTTCGAGTCAGCTGTAGCAACGCTGACGTCATCCTTCTGCTCGCAGATGTCTCGGGCATCTTGAAAAGTCACATCTTGTTTGACCAGCAATCTACGCTGACGATCAGTGTCATTGACGCCAGCAATCAATCGGTCACGTAGATGTTCCTCCAGCTTGTTACCAAAGTTGCAACAAGAAGCCTGTTTTTGCAATTGTAGAATGAACTCACGGAAGCTCGTGCTTGTTGAACGCATTAATGAATTAAACTTCGCCTATTCTGTGGCCTGCAAATTGACTGCAAGCACGGGCTTCAACAGCAGTTTCTTTAGCTCGTCGAACGGCAACGAGGCTAAGGCATTCGGGTAAGCCAGATTATTCCATAACGAATACAATTCACGACCACCAGCGGTAACGAAGAAAGCCGATTGGTTTTCCTACTTCACATCACGACGAATGCTGCTTACAGTTCAAATCGTTCGACGCACTCCTCGAGTACACTCGCACCAGAATGAAAGTTCAATTGCTCAATTGCAGGCAGTTCCATTCCGCGACGCCAGTTTGTGATATTCAGAATTAGGGATTTCATATAGCCCTAGGGATTGTACTTGAATTGAAACCTCCCACGCAAGTAATAAGGAAAAGACCTCCAACTGGTAGCGGTGAGCGATTCCTACTCATGAATTGAAACGCCGAATTTATTGATGTACAACAGTATTAGAGAAATCACAGCCTGTCATTGGCTGATCTCATTAGAACATGCAAACTCAAACTGTGTGTTAATTGGTGGAATACGGAACAAATGAGCTGGGGAACAACGATAGGCACAACACTGAGACCATTCGTCCAATGCCGATGTAGTATCTTTAACGCGATATTTGGACTGTCAGTTCGTCAGACCTTCTGTTGTGTCCGGGTTTGTATAATCGGTGAATTGAGATTTCCACCAGGAGATGGTGCTTGCCACACCATCCCGTACTCAACGCGAGTAAGCCAGATAAGATACGGATAGCCTTCGATTGTGCCGCTGAACACCGGGGTGTGTCTCAACAAAACCTTACTCCAGGGTCCGGACCTGAATAACAGTTTTTAGGAGTGCTCATACATTCGCGCAAATACCTGGTGACAGTCTCCGCCGACATTCAAGAGGTGTTCCTGCAAGTGGGAGTTCCATGTCGTGACCGACGTGCAATAAGTTTTCTTTGGTGGTGTTCTGAGTCGCTCGAAAGATCGCCGGATACTTACGAGCTGATATTCCACCCCTTCGAATCGACGTCGTCGCAATTTTGTGCTAATTTTGCACCACAAAAATTAGCCATAGATGATCAGCAGAAATTTCTACCGAAGACTGCGATCACAGTGAAAGAGAACTCCTACTTGGATAGTCGCTCAGTGTCATTGGACTCACTATTCGAGGATTGGGCTACACTAGATGAACTTCGAGCGATGCTACGGCTGCGTGGGTTTAGACTCACTAAGTGGGTTTCTAATCGATGTGAGACCATAGAACGTTTACTTTGTGAAGTAAAACTTATTGATTGTTGGAACTCTGAACTCCAAAGTCCTGAATACCAGCAATTTCTGGGAATGAGGTAGCATGTGGCAGACGAGTGCCTCCGGTTTCAAATCAACCTCCCTCACACCGGTTACACAGAAAGAGGACTATTAAGTTGCGTGACTGCGTTGTACGCTCCCTTGTGGATAGAGGCACAAATGTTGTTACCGGCCCGCAGGTTGCTTCAAGACTTTTGTAACTAAGGCACCGGTTGAGACTCCGACATAGAGGAGGTTGGCTGCACGATGTCGAATCGATAGACTAGGTGACACTGCCCAGGTGCATTGCTCATCAAATTTCGCCAGCAAACCTTGTCGAATTACATGTTCTGTGATGCGTCAGAAGTCGGTTACGGAGCACTGGGCTATCTAAAGGTGGTTGCCTTAGATAAAAATATCCGGTGCGGCTTTCTCATGAGAAAATCTAGGGTGACCCCGAAGAAGGCAGTTACGGTACGAGGGCTGGAGCTCACGACAGCCGTTCTGTCATCCAAGCTGATGTATTTTCTGGTTCGTAAGTCAAAAATTCTAATAACTAATGTTGTGCCGTAGACAAATTCTACAGTGGTATTGCAATACCTACAGGACGCTTCACCGCGTTTCACCACTTTAATTGTCATTCGTGTAGGGCTCACTCATAAACTCACTTCAATCTCCAATGTGGTATGTACCTTCAGAACCAAATCCAGTCAACTTGGTGTATAGGGTGTGTCACAGGCCTTCATCAAACAGATCAACTTCTGGCTGCGAGGTCCGAGCTTTCCGTCGAACTCAGAAGAACAATGGCCGAAGATGCCAAAATTGTCCCGCCTGTTAAAGAAAGACCCCGGGATTAGACGCACTCTTGCAACGACCACGAAATCGGACTTTAATTTTATACTAGACCATCCGGCACCAAGATACTCTAGTTGGACTAGGTTATTGCAGCCATCGCTTGGCTATCACGTTAGGTTAAGTTCGCGTACGTGGCGATGTGCACTAGACAAGATGCATCAATCAGAGTAGTACCCCTCCGTGTGTCCAAAATCAACGCTTCTTGTCTCAGACTAATAGGGTTCGTGCAAGAGCGCGAGTTCTCCAAGGAACTCGGGGTCTTGAGATCGCCCACAATAAATCCTCGTAAGGTAGGTAGACTCGCAAGATTGCGCTCAGCGTTGATAGATGGGTGCTGCATCTTTGTAGTAGAATCCGACCAGAGAATGGGGACGGCGTAGGGCTGATGACTATCCCTTGCATGGTGCTGTCACAATTCCATTGATACGTTACTGCCACGAATCCGAAACGCACATGGGTGCCCCTCATGTACGTGCCAGCATCAGGAGGCGGTTTTCGATTTTGAAGTGTATGGTGGCCGTAAAATTAGTGTTAGGTGAGTGCTGTAACTGTAAATCGGTTTATGCTAAGCAGTGCACTCAAACAATGGCGCCAATTTTCTCAATGAGAGCATCGACGGAGATCTATCCAATCGGATGTTGTGGGGTGTGTTATTCTGGCTTATTCAACGTGCGCATAGAAAAAACTGGCGCAAACGTTAAGTCTGCATATTTACCTGGTCACAGGCGCGTGCTACCCACAGAGAAATGGCCCACTCCATGTCTACGGGATCTTTTCTCGTGGCACTGTTGCGACTGTTGGGAAGGCGCGCAAAGACGGACGCCAATTATAGTGACAACGGTTCTAACTTTGTTAGAACCAACTTGGAGCTAAAACAAAGGTCACGACAAGCGGACCAATGTGTGTTAGCCGATAAGCCATCGAGTCATGGGACTGATTTGTATTTCAATCCGCCGAGTGCAAGTCATCAGGGCGGGGCTTGGGAAGAATGGTTTGAAGGGTGAGGGGAGTGCTGTCGTCGGTAGCACAACAATAGGTAACTAATAAAAAGTCACCTACCACCTACATGATGGAAGTTGAACGAACCGTGAACGATAGGCCACGCGCGCTTAGTTATTATGACCCATAAAATCCTCAGGTGCTGCATTCCAGTGGTTTTCTCTTGTTACGTCCGAACGTAAGCTTTCGTACAGGTCAGGTGACATTGCGCGAACGTTACACCAATGGCTGGAGACAAGTGCAGCACTTATCTAGTTTGTTTTGGAGACGATGGCATCGTGAATACTTGCTTCAGTCACAGATAACACCTGAGTGGCCAAAGTCTCGCATGATCTTCAGGTTGTCGATATATAGTTTCTTTACGAAAGGACCTTCGGGGCTGTTTGGCCCTATGGTGTAATCATCGAGGTATTTCATGTTGACGATGTAAACGTACATCAGGTGTCGGTAGCAACTTTAGATGGCACTGTAGGACTGAACATCAGATCACGTTCTCTTCTAGAAGCGTCTGCAGAGTAATACGGGGTTGCTGCGGGCTTAACAACGGGTGAGGATCCCTCCATCAAACCGGTCATTCGCTGTTGTTCATATTGCCACATTGAGCCTGGAAAAACAGCCGGATTTTTGCCCCAATGTCAATTTTGTTGAGTTCGGTTGTGCTGCTTTCAGATTGCTGAACCTTGATTGAGAATGAGAGGTGGCCCCACGATTTGCCCTCATCCCTGAGCAGACCGCATAATTCACCCTCGTTCCTACATCAGCTACCGTTAATGTTCCCCTTACCCTTATTCATTCCGAGCCCCGTAGACTACTAAATGAGAAAATTAGACGTTTTCCTTCAATATTTTTCACTGGGTAACTTATGATTCCCATCGTTTCTCGAAACGCAAACAGTCGTTTTGCTCCGACCCAACCAATGGCTATCTGTTTCAGTGAGCTCAGCCGCATTTTATTGTTTACTATTGTCGAGCGGCGTTTGGCCGTCAGGTCGTTATGCAGACATGTTCTTAGTTTGATGTCTGAGGGCTTTCACGCCCAAGTTGGAAGATTCCATCCTCTTGTGCATTAAATCACTTGGTGCCGTATTAACTGTGAGTGGCACAAGCGCCTTCCCATCAACCGTTTTCAGGTTAGATTATCTCTGTCGTTGGGTAATGAGAGAGGCAATTATTGAACCAACAGAGTACGCGTAACTCGGTGTGAACTTGAAACGTCAGCGAAATTTTCGATAAACAGGACGGACTTGCACCTTTGTTCTGGTGAAGTCGATACCGATTAATTTGGGAGTGTGGAACACAACTGCGGTACTAAAGAGGACACCGCCCACAATAGATGACGTCTGAGGAGTAGATGGCCGAAGCTCAACGGATAACAATGGCGCAGAGCTTCGAGTACACTGTTATTGCCTTCCTCAGAAACTTCTTCAAAGTTAATTGCAATCCCTCCTACGCGGATGAGGTAAAATTAACGGGATTAGTAGCGAGCGCACAGCTCTTCGGTTCTGCGTTTCAAAATCGAAACATTCCGGCGGCAGATTTAGGGCATATTGGCATATCATAAATGTTAACAGAACATTGGGCTTCAACTCAGGTTGTGTGTACACGGGATCCCTTATTAACCTGTCAGACGCGTCTTCCGCGGTGAACATCGTTCACAATCTGACGTCGCTTCTGTCTAGAGGAGCTCGTTCACACAAGTGACCATCTACTTGCTTCACGGTTCTTAATAACATCGGTTGTTCTGAGCGCGCTGCAAGCGCGAGAGAAGTAGGCATCGACCCGTTAGACCGGAACGTGTAATTTTTTCAGGTGGGACGCCGAAGCGGATCAGTTAACTGTGCTCCTAAGGTTTTCCGAGGAACCAGCAACAAAGAAGTACCCCGTTTGCCACTTCCAGTTTGCTCGAACCTTTCACTTTTGTCACTCCACGCTTATTACTGGAGATGTTTTCATTGCAAGAGCTGCGTTGCTGAAGGTTAGGGTGTGGCGTGCCACTTAACACAGGATATTCCTCAGAATAGCATGACTGTTTAGTTAAATGCAACCCCTTGATATAAAATACACACTTAGCCTGCAAAAATGTGTCATCGAATTGCACATACTTTTTGATGTATCTCAGGAGGGATGTGGCACAATTGCCCACGTTCGCTTTCGGGACGACACTGGAGAATGATTATTCGGTGATAACTGCTGGATTCAACCAACACCAGTGTCATTAGGAGGGTACGTAATCTAAGATGGCAAGTCGTGTGGGCAACAATGCGACCATGACACATGATATTTGATAAAACATTGCTTTGTTCATTGAGAAGGAACGGCAATTTTATATAAATTTTTGTGCGCAAAACAACAGCACAATAACAATTTGGCAGACGATAGCAGCAAGTAAAAGTTTTCCTGATCTCTTTTCACGGGCACTCAGCTGGTTGAGCGACAAAGTGTAGTGGTCTGAAGGGTTGGTGGAACGACAAAAAGACGGAGTCAGTATGAACGCCTTCCAAAGCCGGCTGCATGCTTCAAAGTATTGGAGTAAAAAGATAGAAATAGCCACGAAGCAGACATCCGTGTGGAGAAGACTTCGGCTGGTGTGTAGCCCTCTGCAAACAGTTGGTTCTAATGGACACTAACGAGGAGGGGGCCCATCCGGTCTTTTCCGGGTCTCATCAGAACCACAACCGCCGCAAACCTACCTGACGAGTCTTTGAATGTGTCAGATTGTAGTTGATACTCCCCTACTTGATTGTTGAACCTACCTGGAAAAATGTAATTTTTCGGAAGATGCTGACGATAACCGGTGCCATCGGTGTGCATGCATTGCAGGCATTCTTGTTTGTCCGCCTCTTGGCATAGGTGTCGGCAACATTCCACTTGAATATGAGTTGTTTCACACACAACAGATTGTGCGGTTTTCTGAGCAACATCTCATTCAGATTTTTGTTTGCGCAATATCGTTCGGGTTGTTGGTGGAATTAGTTGTCTGGAATGCGTGAGGCATTGACTATCACTGTTCGTTCCAAAGTAGACTAGAACCAGTTGGCCCACTCCTTCCCAGCAACTGTGGAAGTATGCCGTTCGTTGTTTTCACTAACCTTGTCTTTCTCCTTCGTTCATGTCGGGATTTTAAACAGGCATAAGCCTAACAACCTTTAGAAAGGAAGTCGTATTTTGCCGTACACATCTATCTGTATGATGTGTTACCATTGCTCTTGTGGGTTGAAGGTAGTCGGCTGTTTGCAGTTGCCCTGCCCATATGCTCAAATTTTCCAGATTCAGAGTAGCACGTGGTTCTGATAAGATCCAACAAGGTCGAGATAGAAGTCTGCTCGTTCGTATGTGGAAACTAGGATGAGGGTTGCAGGGATCTTCTCCAGCCACCTTCGGGATCGTGGCAGCTGTTTGTTTGGCTTTTGTGGACAAAACGGCCCGTTTACTCTAGGCAACGGGAAGAGCGGGCGCAACAAGCGGTTATATGATTCGATGATTGATAGGTGGGTGCGAGGTCGACAGCCCAGGTTTTCCGAGTCTGTACGAATTCTTTTTTGTTATCATACGGGTGCCGGCTATTTTGGAATGAAATCGTGGAAAACTGGTTTAGTGCCGCTTTCTCTAGATATGGTGTCAACGTGAGGGCAACAGACGTAGGTAAAAATGTGACCTCATCGTACGCTCACTACGTTTCCGACGCAGATAAAAATTTGAAAAAGCTGTAAACTGCTTTCGAGAACAAGCGTCAACAGCGTTCGGCGGAAGTCCGTACCACTGAGCGATCACTTTGACGGAAAATCCGTCTGGCAAGCGCTTGACCTCTTCCCTCAATTTTTATTGTGAATTGTCGGCCCAATTGGACGTGCGAGAATGAAGAGTGTCCCCGCAATCCCCTCAAAACGAAGAAGAAAAGTAAGACTAATGTCTCCTCGGAGTTTACAGCGTTCCAGAGGGTTAAAATCCAGAGTTCGAGACGAGACTTATACAAAACGTTTCAAAGACCAACTGCGATTTTCATCTCAGCTCATTATACACGTATGACCGCATTTGTGTCTTTGTTGGGGCCAGGATAAGTGGCTGAGTTGGCTTAATAGGGCAGCCATTGGACATAGGCTGGAAATCCTCCTGTTCAATCCAATGGAAAGCCTCCTTGTCAATCCGATGAAACGTCCGTTCATCATGCCCAGTGCGGCGAGTTTTTTCTTAGTTGCTTCCTCGTGGTCGAATAAGAAACACAAATTAGACGATACCCGTACGTCCAGGTCATTCTTGAGGCTCAATTAGGTGACACACACTTCCGTTTGTGCATGCTATGCTACGGAGACGTTTCTAGAACCGCTATCAAGAACCACGTGCGAACACTTATCATCGCTGACCAGAATGCGCCACTCCACTGACCACTGCCTGGCTGCACGGAGGTTAAATTGCAGTGTTAGGACCGTGGGTATTCCAGACTCCCAGTTCGTCCGCAAACAGAAGAAAGTGGCCGACCATCCTCTCCGGTAAGTCGCTGACGTAAATTACAAACAGTGGCTGATCAAGAGCAGATCCCTGTGATACACCCGCTGAAATAAGTGGGAGTGAGAAGAAGTTAGAGCCGGCTATAACACGTAAGGTTCTATCATCAGGAAACGAGGCGATCCAACGGCGTATATCGCCTCTGGTGCCGAATGCCTCTATTTTATTTAGAAGTGGGCATTGTGGTACCTGGTCAAAGAAGATGGCGTCTGATATGAGGCTATGATCCCAAGCATCTCTTAATCTGTTCATGAAAGGCGGCGTGTTCGTTACCTAAAAATTATCTGGTGAAAGTTCGTGCTGAGATATCAGGATGAGAGTATTTTCTAGGAGGTGCTTTATAGTAGCTCGTTTGAGTAGACGCTCTAAGATTTTTCACAGAATACTCGTTAGGCTGATTCGTCGATGATTGGTCGGGGAGTGCCGGTCACTCGACTTGTTAACAAGGATGACAGTGGCTTGCTCATATTCCTCAAAAAGGATATCGGTAGAAGGAGCCCGCAAGAAGATTCATGGAATGATTTGGCTAGTAGAGAAGGCGCTTCCTTCAGCATTCAAAGATGAATTTGGTACGAGCCCATTGGACTGACGGGGTGAAACTTAGAGAACAATTTCAGAACGTCGCACAGTGAGAATTCTGCATCTAAAAAGAGCTGCTCAAACATCCGTGACGATAGAAACCCGGAAGACGGTGATGGGTCGTTGCTGCAAACAGCGGCGTACTGATCTCCGTCTAATTCGGTGACGACGTTCGTTTCGTAAGTAATTCCACCGTTCGGTTATCGCAAGGGCAGGGCCAAGGGTGGGCTCTTGCAACGGTGTCACATGTATTTGGAGATGAGGATTCTGCCCGACCGCGCTATGTTGAGAACTTTTGGTTGTTCTTGAAGACGATAACCACGGATTTCCGGAGTGCGCCTACTGCGCACTTTGGAAGTGTTTCGGCGTCTTCGGGCTTATTGAACTGTCTCTGTCTGGTAAATAGTCTCGCATGGCTGTCGAGAAATCGGCGACTTCCTCTCGGGAACATACGACAAGTCAGCCTCTTATGACAAACGTTTTATACGTCGGTAGTCTCAGGCGATTGAAGTGACATCCACACAAAGCTGCATGAAGTGACTTCTCATACTAGCAAAGTCGAATCGGTTAAAACTGCGGACCAACTGCGCCTATGCAGGCTCCTGCACTCGGTGGCACAGGATGCCAAAGACTAAAATCAAACGACCACTTTGACCTAGGGGAATTTCAACATTACCCCGATCCGCGTAGTGGCTTTCGTTCGTGACTACGAGACCCAGCAAAGAAACGATCTGTCCCGGACGATACCTCGTCACAGACCTCACGTGCTGTGTCCAAGCCTTTCTCCAGGCAAGCAATGTCAGGGCTGAATCAAACTTAGTTACGAAAGCTTGTTGTGGATCATGTGTCCAAAACGTCTTCGGCGCGTTAAAATCACCCGTGCCAATCAAGTGAGATGAATGCCGACTAGGAACAAATTTGTTCGAATGGGACAGAAGAGCCCCACCGTCCAAATGTAAGCTCAACTGTGAGCAGTAAATAATTCCCAACAATAACGAATCCTTGCCACGGGCTGCACAGCAATCCGCATGAAAGAGGGAACACCGTTATTATGTACAAACGGGAGTGTAACCCAAAATTAGAGTAGACAGCGACCCGGCGCAAAAGTTCTCATTTGCATTCATCATGGTGAACTAAACGTTCAAGACACACATCTCATTATTACTGATATCACGTATCAGCCACGTTTATGTGAGGACTACATTGTGATGATGATTTCCGTCTTATATCTAAAATGTTTTCATCAGACTGAAGTTGTTGGTATAGATACAGCCTAAGGCATCTCACCATAGAATGAGCTCAGGAGGGAAAACTTGGTTTGGAAGAATGGCACCTTCCACACCATAAGAATGGCGTAGTGAATCGTCAAGCCGCAGATGCGGGTGCCTTAATTATCGGCGGAATACAGTGACGAGACTGTAAGGTACGTTCAAGAGCATGAGCGACCAGGTGGGCCGTCGCTCAGCTGGATCGGACGAGGAATGGCAGACAAAATGAGATGAATGACCAGATTTGGGGCACAATTCTGCTGACATCCGAACGAATATCTCGACGTGGTCGTATAATACGGCCAGCGGTCAGAGGTTGGATTGTGCGCAGCATGTGCGACCGGACAATCTGTCGCTTAACAAGATCCTTGAACGGACGACGAATGGCAGGCAAAATGAGATGGATGGCCATATCGGGGCACAATTCTGCTGACATGCGAGGTACTATATCGACGCGGTCATAGAATGCGTCCACAAGGGGCGTTGGACGCGAACACACAAACCGTGTTGAAATGCACATGGCGTGCACGTGGAAACCGTGTGGTGTTGTCGGCCGGAATTACGACTGTTAAACGCGAGAGCGCGCGTAGCATGATAATCGGTGTGTTGGACAATAACAGTATTTGAATGTGAATCAACCGGATGGACGACTTATCAAACGGGGAGGCGTTCAAAATGGGGTGACCAAAACACGAATCAGCCGATGTCTACCAGTCAAAAATCATGTGCGGGTGAATCTAAGTACTTTTCGAATAGTGCCAAGAGGGCTGAGATTTACCAGATAAACCATCATTGTTAAAATAAGGAAAGTGAATACTGCGCAGTCATGATGCAAAATTTGTCATGAACGTTTATTACACACGGCGGGGACTAATAAAGTCGAATTTGAGATGGGCTTTTCACAACCAAACCAAACACATCCGAGCAAATCCATCGCGCTTCACCGTACCAGACAGACGACAAACGCACCGGACGCACTTTAACAGATTCAACACAGGGAACTGAAGGCCACTTGGGCCACGGAGATAATTGGAGGCTGAAGCCCCGGAAACCTTAGAGCAGCCTCCTACGTAACAGATTAGCCTTCTGTCATGCCCACCCAGAAAACACAGTGACTTTTCACCACGTCTTGCAACAAATTTTGATATTTTCACGAGTGCTTGTCCTACATGGTTATTTGATCCTGCATATATATTCGTTACCACGCCTCTCGGTCAAACACCTCGGAGAGTTGATATGTCACAAAGTAGGACGACGTTCTCAACTGAAGCTCAGGTCAATTAGTGAACCACTTGCGATAGGCTTCAACCCAGGCACCACTGCTTCAAAAATGCGCGAGCGAGATGTTGGGCTTGCATTCAAGCTCCAGTGTAGCGCCGTGATAACGTAACTTCGTCGTTTAGAAAACCCCAATTCGACCGAAAAAATAACAGATCATTCTCAGTACCTTCGGACTCTGACGACTATCGTAGATAGATACAAGCGGACGATTGCTAATTATTCGTTCCACCTCTACCACGTAACCAAGCAGTGCCTCCTCATTCATAGACTACTGGTGAGTGATAGAAGTAATTACCCACCGGAAATTTCTTATCATCCCAACCCATATTCCACCTCGATGGCTGGCTTCAAGTAGGTTAAAATACCGGTCAATTTCACGAATTACCAAGCAGTCAGCAATTTTCTCTGATTAAAAGCTTGAAGCCAAAGTGCGTTGAACTGAATAGGCCACCACCGGAGAGAAGGATAGCGTCAGGAAACAGCTTCAGCGGTGACCGATGGATAACTCTATACGCAACGTAAGATGATGAACGTTCAGTGTCGGTAGACCATTGGGTGAACGCAGCTAAAAAGATTTACCGTATTACATCACCAGCCGGAAAATCCACACTAGTGAAGGAGACAGAGATGATGTGCGGGCACTTCCATTTACTCTCGTTGGCAATCAACTTCAAAAAGTGGTGGTGATGCATTTAAACAAGTGTGTTTATGAGGTTGGCAAATCTGCAAATACAGATATACACACAAATGTACTGTTAAGTATAGCTGTGAAGTATTCGCTCTACTTTTTACTCCCACAAGAACGTTTACGGNGCATAAGGGGTTTGAATTGCATGTAGGTGTATCAATGTCGGGGGTGGAGAGTGGCTGTTTTCAGTCAATATCGGGCCAGGTGTGTCAACATCCTACTCTCTGTAGGCTTGTTTCAGTTGATTAGTGGACGGAGATTTGTTCCGTCCAAACTCTTAAGTAATGACAAATTTCTCGTGGCGCTTAAAAACTTTGAAGGGAATAAGGTAACGCGGTTGTGTTGGTTTTCCTGTGGCGTCTTGACGTATAAAGACTAACTTAAGTGTGAACAAATCCGGAGATTCTTGTTCGCGGTACCAATGTTGAAGAGTTGGCGTGAAACGAGAGCCGGAGGAATGTTGTCGTCAACGTGAAATTCGATCCGTATCCCGGTCCTAAATTTTCGATGGTTGGGTCACTTCCGGTGATGGTTGTGAAGCGGTACTGTAAATTAGATCAGAGGTTTTACAGCCGGTGCTCTCCTTAGCGCTCGGTCGGAATCCAAGGAAAGTGATTGGTGTGCCCTCGTCCCGTTTCGCTGCATTGAACTGGACAGTTATTAAGGCTTTTAGTTTTTGGTGGAAGCGCTCAACTAAACCATTAGCAGAAGGGTTGTATACTGTTGCTTTAATATGTGAACAACCCAGTAACTGCACGAAGTTGTCAAAAAGAGTATACTAAAAAGAGTTGCCTTGAACCGTAGTGTTTGTAGATGGCACATCAAAATTAGCCATCCAGTACTCCGGTAGGTTTTAGGAACCTTCTGAGCTAAAAAATGCTCATTGTGTACAGCCAACAGCCAACTGGAAAAACGGTGGACTGTAGTCATTGTATACGTACAATCGTTGGAGGGTGGTGCTGGTTCAACGACGTCCAGGTGTGCGCGGGATGAACGGTCTTTCGGCTGGGGGAATGTACCAGGTGTGGTAGCTGTATGCATGTGCACTTTAATCCTTTGGCGCCCTATAAACTTTGTGACCAGAGACGAAAGTCTTTGTTGATAGGGGGCCGAACAAAACGTTGTGCAATCAACTTCGTTGTACCACGTCTTCCCGGGTGAGGCAAGCAGTAGAAATGATTAAAAACAGAGCATCTGTATGAAAGTGGGACGAAAGTTCTAGGTGTGCACGTTGAAATATCGTATAGAATCTCACGAGTTTACATCGGCTGACGGACAGTAGACGGTTTCAAGGACTTTCTTGTGGGGACGTCCCTCATATACTCATTGCACTACTGGGCAGCGGCCATTTTATGTGGATCGAAGGAGGATGGCAACTGGACTAGGTTGACGCCAGGATGTGACAACGCATGAGCAACGATGTCGGCGTCACCAGGTAAGTGTCGGATGTCCATGGTGAACTGAGAGGCGTAGTCCGGGGAGTATCGATCAAGTTTGGCGTGACGGGTGAACCTTAAGGGGTTGTGGTGAGTTTGCACAACAAAGTGTCGGCCCTCCAGAAAGTGATTAAATTAACGGATTGCCGAATAAGTATGCAACAGCTTACGTCCAAAGATGCTGTACTTTATCTGTGCTGATTTTAGCTTCCGGGAGATAAAGAATAAGCACTGTTGTTCACTATCTACGGGTTTTTCAAAGACTGAATGAACGGTAGCGTTTGATCCATCCGTAGTGAGGAGGAGCTAGGAGTTTGCATCGCAACTAACGAAGCATAATTTGATGGCGTGACATAAGACCTTCTTTATCATTGAGAAAACCACTTTGCCTTCGGGTGGAAGTTCAACGGAATTGCGTTCTGAGTCAACCAGGACAGAAGTTCTAAAATATCTGTACAGTTGGGAATGAAGTTCCGATAGTAGTTGAGTATGCCGCTGAGTTGTCGAAGTTAGTCCGTTGTAGTGGTAATCAGATAAGTCGAGATAGACTCACCCTTATTTGGCAAAAGTGTGATGCCGGTTCGGTCGATGCGATGCTCGAGGAACTCCAATGAACTACGTTCGAAGGCACACTTATTGATGTTGATATTGATACTATATTGCACGAAACGGTCAAAAACGTCACGAAGCTGAGATAAGTGTTCCTCGTTTGGACGGCTAGAAACCAGGACATGGTCGATGTAGACGTATGCGAAAGGAATTCCACGCAATCCTTCGCCCATGAATTGCTGAAACACATGAGTCACGTTCCGAGTCCGGGAGGCATACTCGTGAACTGAAAAAATCCAGAAGGTGTTGTGATGGCTGCCATCTGAATGCCTTCTTCAGAGCCCGGATGTGACATTGGGCACAAACCAGGTCTAATTCTGCAAAAGCAGTAGCGCCAGCGAGCCCTGGAGGAGGATCGTGGATATGCAGTACACAGTACCTGTCCGGGATTATGCAGTTATTGAGAACGCGGAAATTATCAAAAGACCCCTGATCGCCGAAAACTTTTTGGGAACCATACGCGGCGGTGTCACCCAAGCGTTGTTCTAAGGTCAAATTGTGCCTAACTGAAGCACACGCTGGGATTCAACCCTGGCGCTTGAGAGCTTGTCAAAATGTAAACGACATGTACGAGAGAAGAATGGAGGGCCGCGTACTGTAATGAGACGTTCCACATTGTGCTCAGCAGTTTCGGCAGTTTAGCACGGTCGAGTTTACCAGAGAAAATCTTTCAGCAGTGCTGCAAAAGGCGGTGATGGTGAAAGGGCAGACGGAATGCCGATTGATGAGACCGCCTAGTGTACGCCGTTTGGTGTGCAGACGGTTGTGTTGCCAATTGGCGCATGTCTCTTGATGTCAAGAGACATGCTAAAATGTATCAGGACGTCGGCACCGTCTGGACGTCGGCAAGCAGAAATATCCATTGGAAACGTCGCAGGAGATTGAGGTCGGCAGTTAGTGAGGGTTCTCCAAAAGTTTCGATGTGACTGATCCACGGCCTGTAAAGTGTGCTGGCCAGGCTGAGGCTGATCATTTGGTTGCGGTAGAATAACATTGAGCTGGGCTGCAGTAGCGGTAGAGAACCGTTAGTCGGTCGGTCGGTCCCTGACATAAAAATATTACTGGTACATGCTGGGTCACCGACACCTGTCGCCGTTACTGGCTGGCCTGCCGGTTTGACGGTGATGCGTGGCGAGTTATGAATGCACACGGCTGGGTGCACTTTGCTTTGTGCCGAAAGTTTTGATGGTACCGACACCACGTTGATAGGCCACGAGAGTTAGATTATGCACGTCTTCTGATTGGATGTCAATTCTGCTCGTTGGTTTGCAAAGTCATACGGTCCATACGGTGGCACATTTTCTCTAGCGAAAGTTTTGGACTATCATCGGTTGCTAGGATTGTAGTAAAGGAAAAGTTCCCGATGCCGTATCCGCAAGTGCTGCTACTACACTGGTTGCGCTGACATTATCCATGGCAATCAAAATATGCTATGTTACAGATGGCACCCATCCTGCCAACAACTGTCAAAAGATGACATCATCAAGCTTCCGCGAGCCAAAAAGGCCCCTCCTATAACGTAACAATTGAGATGGGGACCGATCGTCTGAATCGACAGAATTGATTGGACTATATAACAGATTAGCCTCTGATTTCCAAATCCGTTTCATGGCGGATAGTATAGGAAAAATTAGGTGAAACTGATTTCAACAGACATTCCACCGCTACTGCGACACCGACAGGGAGCGACTGCACTAAGTGCGAAAATCTCAATATCTCTGATGTTATCTACCTGGAGGTAAATACGGCTTCAACCTGATGAAGCCACCGTCAAGAATTTCGAGAGCTACGTTCGAGTAATTCTGAAGTAATAGCGTGTTTGGTGTTAACGTGAATGTCCACCTTGTCGTCGACGCTGCTAATGATACCGAAGAGACGGTTAGTGTGCAGTACGAAAGAAAATATCGGCTGCATCACATTCGTAGTGGCCTAATCAGTGAAATGATGAAAAAGGCCAAAGTATGTTAACACTACAGAAGAGTTCTGAAGGTGACGGGTGCAAATAAAAGATGTGCGTACAAATAACAGGAAGAACTATCGACAAAAATGTCCACATGGATGAGAGAGACAGGGAGACGATCAGCAAAAAAACCCGTATTTGGCAATCAAGTTCCAGAAATGTTAATGCTTCAAAAAAGCGTACTGAAAAAATTGGAAAGAAATGCAAAGAAATGATTTTTGAAGGGTGTCTACGAACTATGGTGGCTACAAGTCGTTCGAAGTTTTATGCACTTGCTGTGAAATCTGATGGTTGGGAATAGTGGTGGTGTTGTTTGTAGCTCGGGTTGATTGTTTTGGTATTGATATGTTCGCCGAGCTTGGCATTTAGGTTGCAAACGTTTCATCACCAAGCGAGGTGACATCATCAGTGCGTGAGTGTTTCGGCGTATAATTTTGAATGTGGCGTTTGGTGAAGTTGGATCGATGCCTGCTCTTATA
>QNGE01005673.1:29927-40372 GCA_008508345.1 Paragonimus westermani
TAGTAGCACACTGGAACACTCAGTCGTTCCCTGAGTGATCTTTGAGTGTTCCTTTTGGAACACTCACCAAACTTCCTTGTGTCTAGGTTTTGTGTTTCATTTCGCATGTGTGAAGGGTAATAAAAATAAACCACACCTTTTTTGCTACTCAAAAACGCGTGAGCAGACCTACGCCACTCATGTGAATTTTGTTTTATCATGAAGTATTTTTTTAAATAATTTTGCTCACATCGTATTTTGTTGTCTGATCGAGAGCGACGATCAAAATTATAATTATGAGATTATCGACTGGTTGAAGTTCTTTAAAGAACTTCCGTACAACGAACATTTCCTAATTATGAATGCCATTCCTTTGTGTTATATACTTCATACATTATATAAACAACCTGGTTAATGACGCGCAGGGGATTGGATATATTTTCAACTATCGACGCACTATTGGTCAATATGAAACAACCCTAAATTACCCCAAAACAGCCCTAATTCACCCCTAATGGAATCCCTAATTGATGCTAGCAGGGGTAGCGCAAAACGCGTTCGCTGTACATGAAACGCATTTTCCATTCCGATGACACGTAATTGGCCGCTTGACGAAAACAGCGAAAATACTGGCGGAAAAAGGGTTTGTGCTCATGAGGATAACCGTCCAGAGCAACGAATTTACTCCTCGAATAAGTTCAGTGACCTCAAGTGAGCCTCATTATGTATCGTGCAATTGAAGCACACACGCCAGGCATGTTTCAGAAAATATTGTCTGAAACATATATATACCCAAGTAGCAAAATGGTGCACAGCCCGCACCGGCCTTAGCGGGTGAACGGCAGTGAGACCAGAGCCTTGCGAAAATAATGACCAGCTGTGAGAGAAACTGGCAAGCAACGCTTGTCTAGCCTCCCTAGAATCGGCGACTTCATGAAAACCAATTTCGGTACTCATTTTGAACGCCGTCGTAGCTTTCCGAACCACGCTTAATAATTTTAAGAAAGTCCACATAAGTAAGGAAAGCGATATTCTCTCATTTTACATTATTTTTCATTTGGCCCGTCCACGTTTTCTTCCACTGAATTTTTCCAACAGAACAGTCAAATCTCGTTCACCACAACCCGATTTCTTGCACAACGTCCACAGATGACTGAAACAGATGAAGAAATAGAATTGATAATTAGATAAGATGGAGAGTTCCAAAGTGAGCAAGGAATAGCAAATCACCGTTAATACTTGAGATAGAGCGCAACCAAGTGATAGCTGTCTTATATTATTCCTTCTTAGCATTACGACAGTATTACAGTCTTTCGTGAGGTCATACCGGTTAGCCTGCTGGATTTGTACTAAATTCGAACATGAACCATGATAGTACAAGTTTTATGGGTGTGTTTGAAATTCCATATCTCCATCAATATTTGAGATGGAGTAGTAGTAAAATAGCAGCCCGAAAGTACCCTTTGTGAGTTTTACGCCTGAACGTGCAATACAACCAAATGACACTTCTTCTCTTAAACACAAAGATGAACGCACAACATCTGCACCTACCTCAGCGAGCGCGAGAGATTAGGCATTAAAAATGTCTGAATTGATAATTTCGTTTAAACAAACATCACTGAATTTGGTGAAAGCAATGATGCAGTTTCGAAAGTAGGACGGAGGGACTGTTACTTTTGTTGTAATGAACTTCTGAGATACTTATTTTTAGCGGTTTACTCATTACCCACCGAAATCCGTGGGATACCGACATATGTCAGTGGGCGGTGTGTTAGATGGTTATATGCGCAAATTTATCTTCATATGCATATGCGCTTGCGTCGCATATGTATCTGATACGCTTAAGCGTAACAGTTGCAGTTCCATTTAGATAAGAACAAACGAAATGAACGGACAGCCTTACACAACTATATACAATGACTTAAGAAGTTCACGCTCTGGTTACGTCGGAACACAGGCTCAGGGCTATCAATGACAAGTGAAATCATCCCCCATGGAATAGGCGTATGAAAGAGGCACGTGATTGACTGACATAATTTATCCTCCTAGAAACTACACTTTTGGACACTAAAACCGGCCGTGCAAATCAGTTGGCGTTTGAAGTAAGAAGGTTGTGATTCTACCAACAAACGAAGATGAAAACGTAGCTACCTTGAATCCATACGAAGGAGAGTACGAAGAAATAAAGTTACTACAAACAAATCTCTAACAGTCGTTCCGAGAAAAGAAACTGTCGTTACCCATCAACCTCTCTCTTGGACCCTACTTCATCGTCAAATCCTGTCATATTCTGTAGATGCGTGTTACTACTGTTGATTGCCCGACAAGCAGTGAGGTTTGCCTCAGTTCATATGACAACTCGCGCCTTCCTTGACCAAAGTTGGACCATGAGAAGGCTAATTCTTGGATAATTCTTCGAACAAAGTTCTCGTCACAACTCTTGAAGTTGACATGAAAATTTTGGATACCTTTTTGTGGTCTCCTCCAGTTCTTTATTACCACCACTCGTTCTGTGGAACGCTTTTGGACTTTTCCAAGTACTTTGATGTCTACTGATATATTTGCACTCTATGTATGCGAATAGTACCCTGGATGTGGCCTTATACATGCTTCATTAAGCAGTGATAACAGTTCTGCTTTCAGTGATGCTAGCTCCTCCTGCAGCTCTCACAACGCTCTGTTTGTTTCTTTTACTACCTCCTGGGACTATTCAACGGCTTGAAACTCATCTTTCATAAGTACTCCTAAGTCTTCGTTTACCCCCATTCTAGCAAGCTCATTCCAGCCTTACTTACCAAGGAAGCGGGATGAACGTTTCTAATTTTCAGCTGGCATTTGTTACCGTTTATCTGCATTGAGTGGTCTCTACCGTTCACATGTCCATCTTTAAAAGTATCCAGTTCCTTTCATATGTGCAGGATATCAGGACTTCCCAGAACTTTTGAGTCATTAACAGAAAGTGACAGAAGCACGTTGATTACCAGAAATGTGAGTGGATGTTTGCCGACTTGACAAAGCTTTCAAGGAAAGCTGGTTGATTCCCCATTGGTGGAGTGACAGTCGGCATTGAAACATTGTGCCAAGGTTGAAGGCATCATTTCACATGCCACGAGAAAACATTAACAAATCCGTTTCTCTGTAAACTCTATACGTCATCTTTGGCAGGGCGTTTTCGACGTGGTTGCGATAGTCATAAACAGCTTTTCCTCCAAGGTTAATCTAATTGCGCCACATGGATGACATCTACTTTAACAACAACAGAGTGTGCTACAGGGTAATTTAAAAATGAGCAAGATTATTCTCGTTTTAATTACCGGCAACTTGCTTGCCCAATTGCATTTAACAGTCTAAAATTTTCTGTTCTCATAACCGTTAACAAAATTATTAAGCACGTGGTCCGTTTACAAGAGCTTTCCAGGGCTAAATCATACCGGCGGTTATATTCTGTAGCAACACAAGAGTTGCAGGATGCCGAAATTTTCGGGGACACTTGTTCATTGTGCTTCATTATTGGCTGATCGTGAAAGGATGTTTGGGATGCTCTTTACTTTTTGGACATACGTTTGATGCACTCTCTTTGCCGAGATTCCTCGGTTCAGTGGTTGCGTTCGATTTGTTAAACGTTTGATCTCAGTAGATTCCCTGTTTGGAAGCATCATGAGAAACCAGGCTGTTTTTACCACTAGGACTCGAACTGGAGTCTCGCTCCATATAAACTGACGTATACTACACAAACGGTAGAAGACGTTGAGAAACGTGAACTTGAAAAATATAATGATGCTAGCTGAGCAGAGTGAGTGAACATGAAATAGTTGCAGAAAAAACTCTAACTTTAAGCGTGTTGGCGACAACCCTGAGCAGAAAGGAAAATCCACTAAGATTTAGCATGACAGTGGAGTTATATGGCCAATTAAACTGAAGCAATGATAAAAGTACTTCATCAGGAAATAGCCGCTTGCTGTCTACTATGGTCATAGTAGCCGCCGACAAGGTAATAGTGAGACTGCAGTAAAAGATTGCTCAATCAGTTGTAGTTTGTTACGGCAAATTGACAGGTGAGATGAAAATCTTGCAAAAAGATTTACCTGCTTTGTATTTGCGTCATCAACCCTGAGGGAATGGATCCTGGTCTAAGTTGACGTTGTCTCGTCATCCCACATTGAAAACTAAAAAAGTATCTCATGAGCTATATTTTTGAGTAATCGTTTTCATTTCCTTGAACGTTTACAAAGGCACCGATGGTCATTCATAAACATACTGACTCTGCTGCTCCTCATGTATTTGCCGGCTCCTAAGTTGACAGTCTACGAGGCAAAGCAAATTCGAAGTGAAGGAAATTTCCGAACTGATTAAGATCGCGTTAATCCTGTTTGCTGTACGATAAATATTGGAACATCAGTGTGTGTACTCTTAGTTGACGTTCGTAATATTTTCAGATTTGTAGACTGTTTTTAATACGTATCTTTTGGGAAAGCCTTTATTGTTCAGGTTAAATGTGAATTTGTCAGAATTTTCCTATGTCCAGGTTGAGTACAGAGTGGACAACCGGGGGTAGCCATCTCAGTTTATCTTTATCTCAGGTGATGTTTGACAGTGATGTTTCATCTGTCTGTTCCTACATAAATGTGTGACAATTGATAACTTAGAAGGAACGCTCGGAAATACCGATGATTTCGTGATAGTGCTTCTGAAGGCTGCTGAAGTGTCGTCGCTTTGGTAATCTTTTCTTCA
Organism: Paragonimus westermani; assembly: GCA_008508345.1. NCBI lineage: Eukaryota > Metazoa > Platyhelminthes > Trematoda > Plagiorchiida > Troglotrematidae > Paragonimus > Paragonimus westermani. The sequence continues at coordinate 34,638 of QNGE01005673.1, forward strand.
GGCAAACTGCAGGCCTTGTGAAGATGGTTTGAAGAAATGATTGGTCTATATGGTATGCAGTATTCACTGTGAAACTTCTCCAGTATAAGGTTGAATTTAATATGCTTCCTATTCTCCGCTATTAGAAGGTCTCTTGGGACCTTTACTCGCTTTATGTGTGTAAGTGGTGTCACATCATCAGCTGGCAGTGTTGTTGAAGAGGTCTTCGTGAGGATAGAAGAAACACTTGGAGATCTCACACATTTTCCTCCATTCCAGTCTAACCTTGAAGTATGATTATCAATTAAAGGGAAGGTGTACAATGTGTGTGCGCGTCTGATTTTTTTCTCTGCAGAATGTACCCAGCCCAATTCAGAGAAAAATATATGTAAGTTTTTATTATACAATCACCGTTGTTTTCAAGGGTTGGATCGTATCAAGTGGGCTTATTGCATTGATAACGAGACAATTTGTCGGTGCATATTTTAAGGAAATGTACGAGGTAGCGACCGACAATGGGGATCCTGAAACCGCGCTGTCAACGCTTGTTGGGTTACATATCCCTTATTCTTAGAAGGCACATTTTTCAACGCGGCTTTTGAGGGCGGCCATGCAATTATTTTGTCGCTGGCTAGGAGGGCGTTGGTCCCCAAGCTAAACAGGATTGGAAGGCGTTGTGTGCCAGATTGAGAAATGTATAACCAATCACATGATTTGCTAGAAGCCCGCTCGGGCAAGACACTTTACCGACGGGATGGCCGATTTCTCTTTCTCGTGGTTATCCTTTTCAATGTTTCTTGCTGTCTCAGTCGTTCATATTTATTTCGTTCATTATTTCATGGACTACTACCAGGACCAATAGTGGCCACAATCGTAGTGCTTTTGGCACAGTTCACTCTTGAACATATGTGTACGCACGTTCCATCGACCAGTAGTGAAGTGGTGGACAGTTGTCTTACCGAATAGTTCGCACTAGGTATGAGCCCAGACAAATGGCTCCATAGACTGCCCTACCATTAACCTCACCAACGATATGACACATCCTTGAAGAGGCAATTTGTCGGAAACAACGTAAACAAAACCTGGTTAAAATAATGTCAACTAAGTGGATTAGAAATGTCGTGGATGATACCACATCATGGACTGTGGCGTTTGGTCATCTTTGATAATGTTTCCAACCAGCGATTATCTTAGTTACACAATTCTCTGATAGGACGAGTAACACCTATCCAACTTATTCGAAAGATTAGTTAAGGTTACTGATGAGTAATGCGGGATTTTGTTTATTCTCAAGTTGACCATCAATCATATTTGATCGCAGCTTTCGCATTCAGGTAGATGTTCCAGTCAGCCACTTTCGAAAAAAAGAACTAGACTTGAGTTTCGCTCCCATTAGAGTTCATCGGTAGTGCATATCCTTGTCACAGCCGGGATTTGAACTCCGGCCATTCTAATTATGGGGCAACCGTGTTGACCACTGCGTCATTCACTTTATATCAGGCACGACCGAATTATCAAATTTGAACGCTCAACCACTCTGGCTTGTGAGCAATGATCAGGTTGCCCGATCGTCTCGAGATGAGACACAGTAGCTGTGCTGTTAACTTCAATCGATAACCCCGCGATTAGAACTCCCAAGACACGTCGAGATCACTGAACGCATTAAACCTGCAAGGCGATATTTTAGACTAATGATGAGTAGTCGCCAATTCGTTCAAGTCACAACTGATCGTCTTTCTAATGTCACAGATGCCACAGGTTGGCAAAAGCAGCACCTACCGTTGTTGTCAGTGTCGATTTTAGTGTAGTAGTGTGTGGAAGCTGGAGTGACTCCATTCTGTATTAGTACTTTTCTTTGTGGAAGTGCGGAGTGCACTTCATCCAGACCAGACCAGGCATTCACCTTGTTCTGCACGGTCTGCAAGTCTTCGGCAGATGGACCAAGCAGGACAATTCGATCTGAACATTCTTCGTCAGTCAGCTTCGCAGTGAGAGGAAATCTGACGGCAAGTTTGCTGGATACTTCAAGCGCACTATCCGGAACGTTTCCACTAGCAAGGTCGAGCGTCAAAGTAGCGACCTCATTCTCGTCAAAAACCACCCACAGTGAGGAGCACTCGCACAATTGTCCTTATACCCCCACTTCACTTTTTGAACGGGCACCCACTGAATTTAACAGATTCATACATCTATCTGAGGCTCCTTCGCAGATTACTTTACGTTAGGTTACCTGCAAATGAAATGACGATCGCCTTTGGGCCTGAAGATGCAATGGCTTTTAAGTGCATATAAGAGAACGGGCGATGTGAAAGCTGACAAAGAATACAAATCGGACAGGTTTATCGTTGTGTGGGTTATACTTCTGAATGTTCGTCACATATCTCGCTCTCCATGTGCTTGAAAAATGGGCGCAGTATAAGACCAGTGGCCGAATGAGACGCTCAAAGACGAGAGTTATATCTCTGTTTGTCGTGTGTACTTTAAGTCTCCATTTTGAAATTGAGCCTAGCTTTCTTAAGCTGCAGCTGCAAAATACTTCTTCAATTTTGCCAGTCGTCTAACACAGTGTTGTTACTCCTGATTTTAACTTTTCGTTGTCATCCAAAAAAATCCGGAGATCCAGGCCTGGTGACATGTTACACTTCATGTTAAGCTGGAGAGCCACTCCTGACTGTACACCGCTTCTAACGCAGTAAATGACCATTCTTGTGGCAGTTAAGTCTTAGTGAGAACCACTGATGTATCGGTTTTGTTGATGATGGTTTGATTGAGTCTAGTTAACCTGTTCGTTCAACTGTCCAGCTTATTGGTTACTTTGAATCTGTCGGGTTTTGATAATTCTTCCTCGTGTTCTCAATGTGGTATCATCAGCACCAATTCGGCAGTCAGTGTAAGCACGAATCATGCAAACTGTCACTCTGCTTCTCTCAAACACAGACTCGTCCCATCTTTCTTCGATCGCCCGACCATCTGCCACTCATATTCTTTAAGCAAACTTTTATTCTGCTTGCGCTAAATTTACTTACATTTGTTTCCTCAACACGAACCAGTTGGAATCAATTAGCACTTGTTGAAAACTACTTGCATTCTGCACCCGATTGCTGAACCTCATTGGTCTTAACCGAGAAGTTCACATGAGAATTAGGCCAACTAATAGAATTTTGTTTTATTACTTCTGTTGACGAACCGACGCACGATTTGGGGCGGAACATGATGAAATTGAGAAAATCTGGAAATATTCACGTTTGTATCGATTTCAAACAGCTTGATATCAAATTGATAAGTGAAGAGCGTAGTTTTCTAACATTGGATAATTTCTTGCCGCTATTGAGCCAGGCACGATAATTTATCGAAATTGATTCAGCGTAAACATTAATGGAGAGAAATTAACATTGTTTGACAACACTCGATACTCCATTTGGTCGCTTCTGAGGTCTATCTCTACCCTACGGATTGAACGTCTGAAGTGAATTTTTTCAGAAGCGTTTAGAGCAAGCCTGAAGGAACCACACACGAGTTCACTACGTTGCGGACAGCCTTCGTTTTATTACCGAAAGAACGGCCAGAAGTCTGGTTAAAATCTCAAAATGTAGCAAAAGTTGATTAAAGGCGTTTTAGTGACATAGAAGTGGGTGTTTCTGGCCACAAAAGAGTTTCTGAATCACAGGTCTTATCCTCGAATTAACGGGAGATGTGGTCTTCTCAGGGGTCCTCGCTCTCTGCCAACGACTCAAGATTCTGGTGCACCTGTGAGCGAATGATTTGTTTATCCCGAAAGCGATGCGAGGAAGATAGGGCTGTCTGTTTCTGACAACCACTGCGTATAGTATGTGCGTATATGGTTACAAGTATTCGAAGGAAGCCAGAGGTTTCTGACCGTGTTAGGATTATATACAGTGGTTCACGGCAAACGTTTGAGAGATCGGAATGTTTTCTCTTATCTGAGGCTTTCCCTTGTCGAGTCGTTTGTACTAATCGGCAAACAGCAATGCTGCAACTGTGAAACTAGTTTGGCTGCACGTCCACAGGATTTCGGTTCACTAAGTGGGCACTTTTCTTTAGTCAACAGTGTGACATGCAGCCTGATGTGTGTAACTGTTAAATTTTTCTGACCTCCTCCTCACTAGTCTATCTCACACGGTTCTATATGGTCGGACCGATGTTCAGACCAGAAGTGTTCTCCGTACGACCGACTCACTCAATTCAGTTCATCAAAAATTCACGATCTACGTCGAAATAATAGCTTAGTATCTTATTTGCGAGGCCTCTGATCTCGATCATCTGGATTGCCTGGACGTAAGCAATCAAGCTTTCGCCTTGCAACAAGTGGATTGCTAAACACTTATATTCACTTGGACTTGTCTGCACCGCTCTAACAGAACTTTTAAGACATCTGAGACACGTAGTAATTCACCACTTCTCACCCTGGTCGATTGCCGTTAATATTGAACTTCACTCTGTGTTTCGCTATGTTATTTATTTGACTCACTTCTGTGAAATGACATATATTTGAGCGATTTCACTGTAAAAGATGACAATGTTTACACGAGTCCATTAGTTCTGATGTATTCCAGTTTCCAAGCTGCAACAGATTGTACTGGTTGCATCAAAGGTTTATGTTTGCTCAGATTTGTTGATTGAAAGTCAGCCATCTAATCAGAATTCTCGGAGCGTTTCTAGGATGTCCTAGACATTCCATTTCTTCTTTAGGGTCATTTTCAGCCTAAGAATATTGTACCGCTATACAACAATCTATGTTTCCCACGGTGTTCCTTTTTGGTGTTTTGGAATTTGAATTTGAGGAATTGGAGTTTCGAGTGCTCTGACGGTGAGGATTTCATTGTAAATGAATAATCTGTTGTTACGGTTTCGCGGATGCACCTAAAGCTTTATACGATGGACTACTTTCAGCTAACTACCAATAAATCAGAGCCGTGGATTGGATGAGAAATGGATTTTTCGTTCCATTGGTCGGATTATGTCGTTTTCGCATTTTGGTTAACGATTTACTCTGCGATCGGAATTTACCACCGGTTTCGAGGCCGTATTATTTTACTATTGGGCCGGCTATTTCGAACAAACCAAACACAGATGGATGAAGGAAAGGAGAATACAGAAACCATATTTCTTGGGAATCGTCAATTATCCTTATTCCCAGTGTTTTCTAGTGTCATGGCTAGCTTCCTCTCAGCTGTTTCGCTGTTAGGCACCGCAGCTGAAGCTTACTTATCGGGCATGCAACTGTATGTGACGGTTTTCGCCTTTTTGATTGCATTACCGGTGGCCTCCGAAGTCTATATGCCTGTGTATTACAAGCTCCGTTTGGCCAGTGCTCATGAAGTGAGTCGAAGGATGTTTATGTCCACTCATATATTGGTATGGCTTTGAATTCCGTTTATTGTTTCAGTTCCCCTTTTTTAACTCCGGTGAAATTTGGAGTAGAAAAACTGGAAATTTAAAAAACCTTATTTGTGGAGTTGTACTACTTGTTTTGTCTAATAGCAGAGTCTCATCGATGTTATCCTGCTTTTGTTGATGACCCGATTTGTTGCATGCAAAGTTAGGTCATTGGTGTGTGGACCGTCTGAGTTTGGACTTGGGATTATATCAACGGGATCCCGTTCCACGGTTTATATTTGGTCTTGGCTAGAACTGTTTTTTGTTCTTCGTAAATCCCTGACAAATGAATCAGCTGCCCATATGTTGTCGTTGTTGTTGTTGTTGCTGTTGTTGTTGTTGTTGTTGTTGTTGTTGTT
>QNGE01005674.1:0-24884 GCA_008508345.1 Paragonimus westermani
TGCACCGTTTCCGGTATGACTTTCTAACACCATTGACGTATAATAAGTTCTCCGTGACTAATAATTAAGAATGACGAGCAGTTTACTGGGATGTGTGCAAGAGGGGAATGATAACGAATTCGTCATCATGGAAGATTAGGACACATTTGCACTTGATGGAGAACAATGAATTTATCTTTAAGTTGATGGATATGCCGGGGGCCCGATAAATGCAAAGGTCCGGTGAGGGGAAGGCATGGGAGCATAAATCACGCACGCGTCCGAAGGGCTTACGGAAAATGACGTTGTTCCACTTTTGGTGAACATAGTACTGTCTGTTGTTTATCAGAACACAATTGTTCGCTGGCACACGGGAGATGTGGGACTTTGAGCGTACCATGAACGTGTTACTCTTGCATTTCATTGGGTTACTTAGGTTGGTGTCATCCGTCGGTGCACCGGTGCACTCTACGTAGGTGAGCACAAAATATTCATATACTCGATCGTGCACTTGGGTAGCCGGCTCATTCGTTCCCTTTACCAAATGTACGACGCTGCTTATGAAGCTCTCGAAATAAAATGCCCAATACTTGTGCAGCGGTCCAAACCTCTGCACGTCATCGCACAAGTTGGTGAGGCAATCCACATTATAAATCAATTGGTCGCCCCCGTACAAATAAGCAAATTGGTCAACAAATTTAAGGAGCAAAAAACAGGAACAGTCAATTAGGGAGTGACACACACTGGGATGGAAAGGTGTATAAATGGAAAAAATAGGGTTAAGAAATTCTTATACGTGAAGTGGAGCAGGAATAGACGCATAACCACGTCCAGAGTATAGTAAAAACACGACGCTCGTTGGCTTTGGAACGCTCAAAATGAGTTAACATACTACATTTGGGGGGAAAGTCTATGGGTGGGCGGGAAACTGATGCCTCTAGGTTCGTCTCAGCATCCTGCTGCATGCTGCTAGACAGACGCAAGCCTAACCATCTCTCTGATAAACATCAAATCCGGAAAGGACGTTCCATGACAGAAAGGAAAACAAGATGCATCGGGTCCAGTGAGAAATCGGCAGCCATGTCCAGTGGCAGTTGGAGTAACGCTGTGTTCCCGATGTGATGATCAGGTTGATGTCCATCTCGGAACGAAAAGTCAGTGCAAATACTGAATGACTTTAAGGGGAACGTCATCCATCGCGAACCGTAACAAGCACCTGTTTGTACACCGTTGTAACCGTTATGACTCTACGTTTGCTTGACGTAGCTGTGAGCTGGGGCATCGCAAATAACACACTGAATGTCCATGTGAAGGGTCAAATGAAGAACATCCAGCGTCACACCAGCATCATCATTTCGGGCACAAAGGGCTGCAGATATTCATTAACGGGATCAGGACGCCCATGACCTTAATAGGAACCAATGACGAATGGGGTGCTTGTAAAGGAATGCACAATGCGAACCAGTATGAGTCACAACTCAGTACCCCGACCTATACTACTACCTTACCGAACTATACTGATACCTTAGCGAGGTGGTCGGGCTTGCGTACTGTTTTGATCCGACGGACTATGCTGACTAGGACTCCTGTCCTTCCAGGTGCAACCTTGTCAGACAGGCCAAAGGGGTGCAGCCAGACGAAAATCAGTTACACTCATAGGATTGTATGTCGCACTACTGACCGCGTAGGAGTGCTTAGGTAGTGAGGCACGATCCTATGGGCATACGGCAGGAATAAGTGGGTTAGTAAAGGTACCCTCAAACAAATAGCACTCCGATCGCCCAACGGTTGACCATGACCGCCGGCGTATTATCCAATACGGCCGAAAAACATCGGATATCTCTTAAAAGCCCGATGTAGCTTCGAGTACACCCGCTGCGCGCCGCAGTGTTCACAATCAGACATTACTGCCTCATTCACTGCGCCCTCGGGCTAGGCAAGTGAGTCAGACTATTGAGTCATTGGCTCCCTGTATGATCCCCCAAGAAAACCCTGTATCATGTTGTCTCGCAGGTCAGACTTTTGAGTCAGAGGTTCGGGGTGGGGTCCCTCAAGTCAACCCCCTTCCGCGGCATAAACNCTGCTACTGGCTGTATCAACCATCAGAATAGTTATGGTTCGCAACCTTAACCAGACTAGTTTTTGAGCAGCTATTTTGATGCGTTCCTTGGGTGTGATTCTGTGGACCTGAATTAACACGTGCTTCCAAATGAATTCCAGGAGCCAAATGATCTGTTCGCATTGCGCGAACTATATACTCTCTCTTATCGTTCATCTCTCTCGCGTGAGAGACGTCGTCTCCCTGGCAATTGTTCCCACTTTCTCGCTACCCATTAGCTTACAAAAAATCGGAGGATGTAAACGCTTTTCGTACTGTTTGAATTGGATGTAAACGAGAAATCTGTGAACAGGCTGGTACAAGAAGGGGTCCTGCTAAGGGCTCGCGCGAACAAAACCCTCTTATATCAGCATACACTGATTGAAAAACAATAAGCGTTTAGCTTTAACTCTAAGATCGCCTAGTGGGAGGACCTCTCGATGGTTGCCAGGGTATACAAAGTGCTTCTGCAAGATTCCTACGACAACGTAGATCTGTTTTGAGATAAAGTCAACAAAGTTGTTGGCGGGTATGAGCACTTGAGAAGCTGCCTAAACAGCGCCGGAATAAGAGAGAAGCGCGTTGCTCTAAGGCAAGGGTGACGTGTAGTAGCCCAGTGGGTATACGCTCGACCCTTGTCCACTAACAATTTGAAACGCCCTTCCTAATGAGCAGTCGAACCGTAGTCCCATCAGACATCGAACTAAAAGAACGCATCAGGGTTTGAAAACAAACCGTATATTTCCAACAATGTTGGGAAGTATGATGAGCAGTTACTTCTAGCTTAATCTGAGACTAACGGCGGCAACCAAGAGAAGAAAGAAGAGAAGCGCGAAGTGGGCTACAGTCCACTGGGCGACACTCAAAAGCGTGCCGAGAGAGAAGTGCATGGAAACGAGAGCGTTAAACAACGCTCGAAAAGATCCAGGTCAAACGACCTTGAATAATGGAGGGATTGATGGGTCGTCGGAAGCGGAGCAAACATTCGCTGCGTGCAATTAGTTGCACGGCCGAAGAAAGTGGCACTGAGTTCATATCATGCTCCCTACAGCAGGCGTATATAGAAGAATGTGTACAGAACTGACAAGCAATGAAGCACGGTTGCAGCCGGAATCCTTAGAGAAGCCATACGATCGCTGGCCGCTACAGACGTCCTCTAATCTGGAGCACCCATGGCGATAGATAGTTATCCCTTCGATGCTGAAGGATCGAGTGTATCTGTGCTACGTTGCGGCAGTGAAGCAGCCGCTCAGAGGTTACTTTCTTCAGGTATTTGATCGCTGATGTCTGCATTCGACCGCTTGTATCGGATGGCGCCAACGAGTAAGCAACGAAAAAGTTAGAAAGCGGGTATTCGATAGTGGTTGTCTACCGAGTTGTTTTATTTACTCCTCACTCTGGCACGGAATTAGATAGTTGGGCAGGATACTAAAGATGCTAGCTAGTCGTCTGCCACACCAATTACTCTTCGTAGGCGCTGCGGTTGACTGACGTAAGGTTCCGGGTGGACAGATGGGGGTAGGCAGGCCTCAGCTGTAGAACTGCACTTGACTGGTCGAAAATTACATTGGCGCTCATTTAAAATTGTGCTGTAAAATGTTGTGTTTGATGGTTTTCCTCCAAGTCAACATGTTTTGTGCGAACGCTCAGCATGGTAGAATGAGGAATATGAGGAGGCGAGCTGGATGATGTATGCAATGTGTGATCTATCAGTAGTACTTGCAGTTTGGTTGGATTCCTGAGGTGGTTTGTTTGGCCATGTATGGCTCCGCCACATGAGCGAAGTCGGAGTCAGCTCGTGTTCCGGATGGACGCGGAGTTCCATCGCCAATGAAGGTGGAGTGTTGAAATGTAGGGCTTGGAAATTCTGTTTGGGTGGCCTGGGTGTACGTTATTTTGCTTTGCGGAGCTGTTCGCGATTGGTACATAATCACAGTATAAATGGATGTTCCTTTGTCATGGAATGTTTCTTCTACTGTTGTTGTTGGGGTATTGAGGGCGTCCTGCGGAATTTCGCAGTGCACACCCTGAAGGTAAGTCACAAAGGAGGTATTCAGTTGCTTGTAGACCATTGAGTCAAACGATGGAGCATTACACGTAGGCGCAATGATACCTTCTGTACTGTTTCCCCTCTGATTGGCATTGTTCCGGTCGTCGTGATAATGGTTACGTTTCGTCGTGTGGGTTGCTTGGAATTTGAATCAAATGTTCTTGCTGTCGACATAGAGACAATGGTCATTGTGTGTTCATATTTCCACACTGTGCATTGAAAGTTCCATACAATTACTGTTAATCATTTCGAGTGTCCTACCAAATCTTTACGTACTGAACTGACGTTGCTACATGGTATTTGTTTTTTTCCGTCTTCCGGTGTTTGACTTTTTCTGAAATGCTGAGAACTAACCGTTTCGCGTGGTATATTGATTGTCCATATCGACAATGACTTGTGTCGGATCTGGTAGCGCTTGGACTCAGTAGACACTATGTGAGGCACCGAGCGTTTGTGGTTGGTCTGGAGGCAAAATTGACGTACAAAACGTAATGTAGCGCTACGAGTGTCGGAATTGACTTCACTCCAAGTCCATCGGCCTCAACGAACACCAGTATAGACAGCTAGTCTCTTCATCTGTCAGTGTTATTTGCAAGGGCTACTGCCAAGACACCGCTTCGCCACTGACTGGTCACGTACACACCACAACAATTGGTGAAAGAAGGGTTGTCGGAACAACTGGGAAGAACGGAGGGAGTCCAGCCCCGCCATCGACCTCAGGTGTATACGTTGCTTCCCAGCCTCTTCCGCACACTCTGCTTTCTCCTAAGTTGCGAAATCCAACGGCGAATTATATAGTAAATGCATGTATGTGAACTTTCTTATTCTGTGCAAGAAATTACTCGTATTCAAACAGCTTCATCGTGGCATCCAACCACACCTGGTCGCTTTCACGTAGGCCTGGCTTCTTTGTTAGAGTGAGCCTCGTGTAGCAGGTATTGGCAGCTGCTAATGACCACGACTGGGTAGAACATAAAAGGAAGCATTTCAAGGTTCCTGTTTTGCTTGTATGTGGTTCATGTAGGAAATTAACCACGTAAGTGAAGTCACTATTTTCCGGGTTTCGAATATCCTGGGGATGGTGAGTTTCTATTGTTCATGCTGCAGCAGGCACACAAGGAGCAATGCTTGGAGAGCAGGCAAACGGGACAACACATATGTTCGTTTGTCGCTGAAAGGAAGGGTATATAATGCCTGTGTGCATTCCATTTTTCTGTATGATTCTGAAACGTGACCTGTTCACGAGGAAGATATCAACAAGCTCGTTGTGTTTGATCATCGTTGTCTCCACCAACTGGGCCACAATAAGTGGGCTGATCGCGTGAGCAATGTGGCAGTTCGCCGAGGCGTATTCCGGAACGCTTGAGGTGCGCGATCAATTGGTCAACTAGTTACGTTGCACAGCTTATGATGGTTGGGTCACATGCTCCGTATGCCAGCTGAACGTTTACCGTACCGGGCATTATATACTGAGGCTACCAACAGTTTTGGAAAACTGCGTATTGGTCGAGCAACAACGTGGTCGCGACATATGAAGAGCTTGACCGCTTCATTGAGCAAAGTGGGCAGATATATAGCCGGTCTGGATGGGGTCCTCATGATCACTCAAACCGCTGGTTAGAGACGCTATCCGAGATGGCGATGTGACGCAGTCAATGGCGTACCTGTATCCATACCATTTCTAGTTCTTCCGCTTAGTCATCTCTAAGTATTTGTTCACTTTCCTAGTGACGTTCCCTTCTAGGATATTTCACGTCACTGTTGAGGTGAGCGGCGGCCCGAGCCACAGTATCTTTTGTTCAGGCTCATGGCTACTGTGATGATTATGATGACTTATGTGGGCAAGCGGAGCTTGTTACGATCATGGAGGACATGTGCCAACCGTTCGTGATTGGTAAATCCCACTATTTGTTGACTTTCGGGGATTTGCTCAAATGTCGAACATCTAAGTGGTTACCCAATGACTCATGAGTGAACGTGGTGTACCTAGTTTTAGCGGGTGATAACCGTCTGAATGATAGTGAGTGTGGTCTACAGAGCCCGTCAACGAAGTGTTGCATTACGGCGCCATAAACTCCCTCGGACACGTTGTTAGTCCCGGATGTTTGGTGGCTGTTAGAGCTACGCATAATCTACTCGCAACGTCTATCGGTGGGCTGGATCCAAGATACGCATGTCTGTAAGCAGCAAGCACCTGTAAATTTCATGCCTATCAAGCAACCGATTTGGAGCAAGTGGCAAAGACGATCGTATTTGCGGGCTTCTTATCAATGAGGTACAAGAAAATTACAACGAACTAAATGCGGGAAAATAACAACAAACCTGGATATTGAATTCACCAGTTATGCAGATTCTGAGGCTAACAGTTCACGTGAAGTTGGCCAAATGTAACGATCGCGGTAATGGCGGAGCGATCGGGAACAACTTAAACCAGGGTACGCGTTATCATTGTGTTAGTTCCCAAGTTCTTGCGCCCAAGGTTTCACCGGTCTTATGTTAACGTGAATCGGAAGTCGTAGTGAGAAGACGGTGGGTTTGCAAACAAACTTTATATACTGATTCACTCACTGTTCGTAAGCGGACTTCAACGCAACAATTAAGGGGGCAAGGGAGTTGGATGTGAGAGAACCTTGAGCACAACCGCACAGCGGTCACCAGAGAGGACGAATGTCGACGGAAGTTCCAGTCGACCTTCAGAATTCAAACAGACGTCAGACTGGTTGAGCGGCTCCCCAAATGGTGATAGCTAAAACACTGTTATCACAGTGAACGCAGCTTACAGTAATAGAGGTGGCGCGGATTCGTTATACAGCCAAGAGTAAAACTGCGCTACCTACGCCAACACACTAACTTGGAGGCTAGTGGTTTGTAGTAACTTTAAATTCACAAGGTAATATGAACCGGCGTGGGGGTACTGGCAGGGCAGCTCTCACGTCGCAGGGACTTTAGGAGTTTGGGAACGTAGAAGATGATCGTTTAGTGCTCCTCGCGTTAAGTCATTTTTTCCCCAGGCACGCAATTATCAGACGCAAAAAAATTAAAGGCCTTTGAGAAGAGAAATCAAATCTTTATCCGACAAAATGTACTGATGGTCTCTGATAACGCTACAGACGGCAACGACACGCGAATTAGCTAGAGATGCTAGAAACCGGCCGTCAACGAGCGAGTAAACCAGGGGAGTGTGACACGTGTGTCTTCCGGGTTCGCACCACGGTCACATGACATGCCGACAAACAATCGGACAACATACATCATGCAAGCTTTCGTAATAGCCTAGGTACAATATGCAACTATGGGGTTTGGAGCTATTTTACATATCATACCGCAGACAGGCCAGTGAAACCGCCAGGCCCCTATAATCTGACTACAGCATAATCAAAGGCCCAACAGTGGGTATTGAGGAGGAAAAGCTATTCGGAAGCATGGTTTCAAAAGTAAACAATATCAAGATTTGGTAGTACAACAAAACTGACATTCGTGAAAGCAATGATTTGCCACGCGCGTAACTTAAACGGTCGCGTCGTAAAGTGTAGTGGGATGGTGGGGAGGAGGCACAACGTTCCTCTGAAGAACGATGGTTCAACAGGAATCTGGAATGGCCAAAAAAGCCGACAATCACGAGCCGGAGGCCCAGTAGGTCATGCACGCAATTACACCGTCGAAAACTCAAACAACATCAACCACCCGACAGCACAATGCGTTGCAGCGTCAGTCCTTGCAAGAAAGGCCCGTCATCACTACCAAGGTAAATTCCAGCACAAGAGTAAGAAGGGTCAACGAGGACGTGTTCTCTGACTTTTCATAGAACACACAACAATCGTCAAACAATCAACGAGGCAGCTACTTTAACATGGGTGCATGACTATTCTGGTGGTTGCGTTCGCATCGAAGTGGTGTAGCATCACTGCAGCGACAAGTGTGTCTTTGTTGCGGTCAAAGGAGTCGACAGGTGCTCGTGACAATTCTACGTCACGGCGTAGGTCGTCCACGGTTTCCATGAGTTGCGCTCAGTGTGGAATAAATCGGTGGTAATAGTTGACAATGCCGTTAAAACGACGGATAGCAGCAAGCGTTGTAGGGCGATGTGAGTTAAGAGCCACCCCCCTCTGTCTGTCAGCTGCAGATTGCCATGCTTATTGACAAGATATTCCGAGAACTGAACTTCTGAGTGGCCGAACACGCATTTATCAGCTTTTACAGTAGCGTTGTGTGCTGCAAGTCGTTCGAACGATAACCGCAGATTATTCTGGTGTTCTTCTTTAAAGGAGTTTACCCCTAAAAGTCTTCGAAGTAGGAATGAACGAAGTCCAGACAACTTGTGACTTTGACGATAGACCACTGAAATATTTGGGTGGCGTTCCGGAGACCGAATGGTATCCGCAGAAGTTCAAATAATACGAATGATGTAATCACTGCTGTCTTGACGAAATCATCATCAGCAAGTGGAATCTGGCGGTGAGCGCGAACCAGATCGGGCTTCGGGAACACGTGGGCGCCCTTGAGGCTAGCCGTGCTGTGTTGAATATGCGTTATAGGGTACCTATAGGGCACCGTGGAGTTTTTAAGCGCAATAACCTCCACATGGACACCAGTCCCTGATTTTTGGGCACCCTATGAAACGGTGAAGCCAAGGGGCTCTCCGGTGGGTGGATGATGTCAAGCTGGAGCATATGTGGGAAGTAGGCGCCCGCCATCTTCAGTTTATCCATTGTTGAGCGGCGGGCTCCGGCGAACATCGGAAGTAACCTGTGACGGTGCGGTGCTGTGTTGCAGTAACTGGCTTCAGTAAAACTGGCTGTCTCATTACGATGCAAAACTGCTCGACGCGAAGGGCCCAATCAATTATGACGGTTGAGAGCTACACGGGACTTATTGGGACCGCGTTGATCAGTCTTCATAACAGATAGACGTGTCTCAGCCCACTAGCCGACGGTGTCGTGCCTTAACGAAGAGTTCGGAATGCTCCATAAAATAAATGTCAATACTTGGTATGTGAACCTCTGCCATGACGGAACCCCATCAAAAATTGTGGCGAAATCCTTAACCCAGTGAACACTGGCCATAGACGATGATAGGCGTGCCGCTCGCTGCACATGAAGTCAACTGCGCCTATGTGAGTCGTTCGCTAGACCCCGGTTGAAGGACGATGATTCCTGCAACAGTGTCATCGAGGTAGTGAGCTCCCGAGTTCAGGTCTCGAATGATGAACAAACGATTTCGGGGGCCAGCAGCGTTGGTTGTTGTGATGTGCTGACCACCGAGTTTCCCCGATATTTTGGAGAGGGATCCAAGACCACGTCTGGAGCCAGCGCGACTTGCAAGTGCTGGTGGTACCAACGGGGCCCGGGGATGACAGTTCCGCAAGCACTTGTCACTCCCTGGAACTAGACCGGAACGTCCTCCTGCTCGACTTACGAGAGAGGAAATGCGAGCACGACCTTTGCACGATAGGAACCTGTATCTGACATGTGAGTGCGTTCGCACATTCGATCGAAAGTTCCAGTGCCACCGGCGCTGGCACGAATACTCACGGGATCTCTCTCGTATGTATCCTAGATGCGATCGGGGTTGTCGGCCCACTGCGATGGGGACGCTTGGGATTTGCCACTAAGGTTCTTTTGCACAACCCTAGACAGTTTCTCGGATCCATACTTCCTTCAAGAAAAGCTCCTCGGGCTGTACTGAACCCTTTAGGTGTTGTATGTGGGGTAGGAACTTTGGAGGCTTAAGCCTGATCGCGTAATTCTGCAGTGCGAAGCAACTGAGCGATGCGTTTACGGCCAGAAAGACAAATGCGCTTAGTAATGTCCTCTTCTGGCTTCTTTTGTGGCTTGATCAAATCTAGTAGGTCCGGACTGTCGTCCACCTTGTCTATGATCTGGGACAGGGGAGCAGCATACACGTGATGGAGCTACAATAATTCCGTGGTTACTTTTCGCAAAACAGTGTGTGCCTCCACCCAAGTAACAAAACGTTGCGAGGCCCGCAAGGGCCACTCGCGGGCCACGGCGGGCCAGAGTCAGGCCAGGGGAAAAAATCGCCAGCGAAGCTTTTAACGCGGTCCGCAAAATTCGATTTTTTACAAACGGAATCCACTTCATTTTTGTTACGCGCTCCAGACTTACTGCCGTTGCCCATGAAGAATATTGCAAAATATCCGTAAACATGGAAAGTTTGTTGGATAGTTTACACAAGTTCATCGGAAACATACAGTCTGTTATGCACGTGTTCAGAAAATTTCACCCTGGACGTTGAAGCGACCGCACCACACTTCGATGCACACTGAGGAAACATGCAGAGGAATGCAAAGGAAATGTGTAGTGAACGAAATTAAACAAATTAATACCATTTTTACGGGTACCTTCGATATTCCAAATCTCCGTAAATAATGGAGATAGAGCAAGCATGAAGCATAACAATCTTACAGTATTCCTTCTGGGCATTGCAATAACACTACGGACATTTGCCTGTTCACACTGGGTAACCCCAATATAACCTGATGAACTCGCGCAATATTCTAACATGAACCACAGTAATACAACTTTTATGGATAGTTTTGAAATGCAACCACTCAGTTATTATTTTACATAAAACCATTATTAAATGACCTCCAGAAAGCGCTCTCCGTGAATGACATATGAGTGTAACGCGCAACCGAAACCAGCGAGCGCGCACGGATTGAATTTGAGTTGTGTAACGGGGCGTGCTGCTGTGTTGTCGGTGCCGTTTTAACTGTCGTTTGTGTAAGTCGTGTGCATGGCTTACTGGGCCTTCGGCTCATGTGTGTTCGTATTGTTTCTCTTTTCAGAACTGTCGTTCGAACCCCTACTTCGGAAGAGCGCTGTCCCCTGGTGCGTTCACGTTGCGTGAAGGTTGGTCCGCGTAGTCACGGGCATCCAGAGTGGATTCGGCTGGCCTGCATGTTACAATGAGGATGAACAACGGCTACTTTCTCCCGTACTTCCGTAGAACAGCATAAACGTCCAACGTGCACGAGTCTTACCTCAGCGAGCGCGGAAATTAGCAATTGAAGATGTCTAACTTTACGACGTCATTTAAACAAATGCCACATTTGACCGAAAAGATGAATGCAGATTTCGAGGTGATGTTCATAGACATTCACTTTTAGAAGAATTAATTCATGGGATGCTTGTTTCGATGATTTTTCTCATGGCCCACCGAAACCCGCAGGAAACCGTCCAGTTGCGGTGGGCCATGTGCTACATGGGCAACTGCGCGAACCAACTTCGATGAGTATTTTCCACCAAAAGGCGCGATCGGAACGGAAAGTGCGTTGACGGAAACATCTGGCGAACTTGAAAAACTGCCCCTACATAGTGCTCACAGTAACCCAGAATGAAGCTAAATAAATTATTTAAACCATATTAGTAACTTACGTCAGACAAGCTGAGTACTTGCGCACTAAACTGACGCTTCTCTGGTATACGTAGCAAATACCCGACAAGAAGTAAGAATGCGAATAAGTAGGGAAGACTGATCGTATAGTATATGATAACTACAGTAGGTCTCCACTAGGGCTAAACGAAACCAATATGGGTAAGCAACAAAGAAGTCGACCGCCGAGCGTGCGAGCAAGGTGAAGGTATGCATAACGCCAGTGATGTGCATAGGTCGACAAACATGCAAACAAACAAATGCAGTAAGCAGACGGTACACAACGATCTTTACGATTCTATGTGCGATGTGAACTAAGATTTTGGAAGGGATTTTACACAAATCACAACATGCAGAAAGAGGTTATCACCAAGTCACCAAATTTTCATACGCGGCGTTCACTTATGCTCGGTTTGTGCGTGTGGCTGACGCTTCTGTCGCAGGTATTTTGGCTGCCATTCCTTGTCCACTGGTCCGATTTCCTTGGGCGAAGGCTCATCCGGTCACCCATGTTGTCCACAATTCACCGTGGGTGTGTGGACATATCTCAGCCCCACTCGAAGATATTCTGCCGTGTTGGAACAATCGTTCCCCCAATTTGGTTGCCCATCACACTCTCCCCTTCCTGAAAGAACTTACCACAATTATACCCGGGTGCCGGGTGTATATCATTACTTCATCGCCCACGAGGACCTTTGTTAGTGTGCAAGCTCGCATTCTTGCGGTTCTTGCTGACAAACGGTCCGTTCCATCTTATTCTAAATTTGCCAGCGCCGGGCTTGGATGTTTCCGGTCGACCGCAGTCTCTTACTTTAAAGTGGTCTTCGATCATGGACGTGCGCCACTTGTGTGTGTTGTGACTTGCGTCATCTCTCCG
The DNA here is from genome assembly GCA_008508345.1 of Paragonimus westermani. NCBI lineage: Eukaryota > Metazoa > Platyhelminthes > Trematoda > Plagiorchiida > Troglotrematidae > Paragonimus > Paragonimus westermani. The sequence continues at coordinate 12,400 of QNGE01005674.1, forward strand.
TTTATTTCGGCGCCGTGTTTCTGTCGTACGTTTGGAAGCACGGTGTTCTTGGTGCCGTGGTAGCTGTTTCTACCTGCTTCCGGAAACAGACATCCAAGAAAATCCTTAGGTGCCTCCGGCATATAAACCCAAATGGTTCCATGCTTCGTCGTGCAATATCAAAACAACACTTCTGGCAGTTCTTCTTCCCTGTTATTACCTCTACTATCCAGCCATTCCTTCGTTGTATGAATGGTAGCAACAATGCGTCGGGTTGTTTTTCCAGTGACGTGTCCAAAATTAAGGTCAAGTTCTTGTGGTCGAAGTGCCCGAAGTGCCAGCCGTCAGCGTGAACCCCTCCCAATCTTTAATCAGATCACAGGTTTATGGCCCACCGCAACAATGAAGGTGTTCGCCATCGCCAACGGCGCGGTAGGTAGGCCCACAGTTCACTTGCCATGGGCTTTCGGACATGCCTCACCATCTAACTGAGACATTCCACGGAGGGATGGAATAATCACGTTTCCGATTTTGTGACCTAGCAGACCAGGTTAAAATGACCCTAATTGAAGGGCAGAATTACCGTTGCCCTCTAGAATCACTGTAAGTAATCTTTTTGATCAGCACAGTGAGCGTTTGAAATCCTTGTTAAGGATGTCAAACTAAACAGTGACCAAAGGCTTGAGAGCAGAATATTATTGCAGATTCATACGATAATAACATGCTAAAAAGGACTTATTGTTGAAAGTCACGGAATCTTAGTGAGTTTACTTCGGGAAAAGTACACTGAGGAGGTTATGTGCCATATTCCTGATGTGTGTGACCGCTTTCCTTCGTGAGTTTGTTCACCTGTGCGCACAAATGGCACCAGACACACCTCTGGCTTTCTTGGACGCTTCACGGTCGAGTTCATAACTTCTCTAGCCATCACTGCCTATCGATATTTTTTAGCCGGTTACTAGATGGTTGACTATTTTTGCATCTTAATGATTAGTATGTTTATTGCGCGTCTGCTGCCCTTCGCGTATAATCTGGGAGGGGGAGTAGAATTAGTGCACTTACGCAGTAAAATGTTGAGCTTGTTATTTACTTGAATTCTTCAAAGGTATCTGTCACAAAAACTAATTACCGTTGTGCATACACGCTCGTCTCAGCTGTCCATTGTTTTCCAGCGCACAGAGCGAATAATGTCGGATTGTTCTAGTAGTTTCGGTTTATGCGCTTTCCATCCTTACGACGTTCCTAAGTACCAGATATCCTGGAGGCTGGTAGTTACAAAGTCCACATCTGCGTCACGCTATATCGCCGTAAACAGAATAGTCTTTTCATGTGGTGGTTGCCTTCCCAATTCTTGTTCTATGGGGGTGAACGATATTCTGCATCCACCTGAGTGGAGTAGACGATGATGGTTTCAATAATACAGAGTTAGGGTAACTCACTTAACTGAATCACAGAGCTAGTTCCAGCGCAGTAGTAAGAACACCTTGAATTAACCAATTCAGATAATTATCCCGCATGTGTAATTTTGGATATTGTTGTGGACGAGGTAACGAAACAACAGTAGTGAGAAACGTTTCTCACTACTTTTGTTTTGTTACCTCGTCCACAACAATATATAAACCTGTACAGGTTTATTGAAGATAATCATATCCGCCACAGTTTAAATGAGTCAAGGGTGTTGTAGGTTCTGCGTTATTCATTTCTGAGGCTTTTACACGGTCGCAACTGCGCCAGTTCATTCTCAATAGCGTTTTCAACCAAGGGAATTTAATCTCTAATAGACCCAGGAACGTTAGTATTAGTGATAAACACGACAGAATTGGAAACGGATAAGTTGTGAACACGTTGATCGACATGTTTGCAGTGAACAGCCGCGCTCATCGAAACCAAGTATGCGACACGTTCCAGTACCCTAGCTACTAAACATAATTCCTCGAGGTGATCGGAGTTCGCTGCCGCAATAACGCACCACTTTCGCTGATTCCAGATTGAGCATGTGGGTTCGGAGAAGACGGTTCTTGAATAGCTTCAATGGAGTGCTTCCGTTCGTTGAGTGAGCAGAATTTTGATGGTTCATGAAGAAGCTATCCATATTATTCTCCAGTCCTTCAAAATTAAATGGGTTGATTGACTAGGTCGCACTTTCCGGAATACGCACAAAAATCTCCGCAGCACTGTTGGATTCAGACTGTCTCGATGCAATGAGCAGATGTCGATGTCCCATTTTTCAGCCGGTCTTCAAATCTCTGTGCAGTGAAATGAGTGTCAGTGTCAGTGACCAAAGCACACGATACTACTTCCCGGCTAAACGTTTTACTTAATACAATGCAAAGTAAGTCTACATATACTGACGGCGTGAAGTAAACTTTCTGCCAACGTGAGTAGGAATCACGAATGATCAAAGCATAGTACTTATCCAAGAATGAACCACAATAGTCCGCGCGTATTTGTCGCCAGACCGCACAAGTCATTGGCCAGGGTGTCCAATGTGATGGTCGCGGTTGCAATTTGCGTACATATTGAGCACAATCAAATCAGCATTCAATTAAGGCTATCAGCAAGTCAGACAGACCAACGACTTCATCGTTTCGATCCCAAAATGAGCGAAGTGTAAATCTTCCGGTATTATACACCGTAGTGTGGGAGGAATAATAGTTCTATCAACAAGACACCATAATCCACTGAAAACAACAGGAGGTTCATCATGACTTTCGTAGGATACAGGAAATTTATCCCGAATAACGTGGTTCCAACCTAAATCTGGTGAACTCAAGATAGCGTAGTAGTATTTTCGAGTATCACTAATAAATCAGAGCCGGAAACCGGAAGTGGTCGAGTCAACAAGCGGTCTGAGTCACCATCCATTCCAGCGTCAGCATACCAAGATAAGCAGTCAACATCATAAGTGAATTTTGCACTACGATGCTAGATACTATACGAGTAAGCAGCCAAAGCAACAAACCATCGCTGAACCATTGTCTTAGAAGACTTAGTACGAGATTTGATAAGATTATAAGAGAATTTGGTGGCTTCATAGTCAGTAACTATAGTGAAATGAACTTCGAACAATTATTTGTGAAGTCTGGTGAACGCCCAGTAAGCCGTCATTGCTTCCTTTCGTGTTTGCGCATATCCACGCTCTGTCGTGCAAATAAGATGACCCTTTTATCCTGGCACAGATCGAATACTCGTTACTAATCAATGCTGGCGACAGTTTTGGAGAAGACATACGTAATATTGCATTAAAGAACAAAATTCGACGAATTTGGAAGGTTCGTGCATGCAAATCAGTTCATTTTGGGAAAGCAGACCAAACAAAAGTTTTGCCTTACCGGCGAAATCCAAAATATTACTGAAAAGAACCTACTAAAGAACGAAACTCATTAAGTCTTTGGAATGAGTGGTTTGGATAAAGGTGAAAAACGAACAAGATAATAAAGACAACCATTCTCATCAACGAGAAACCTTAAACATGAGAGCTCAGAAGTACTGAAAGTGCACTCACAAGAATTCCAGTCAAACTATGAAGAGCCAATACGTTCGAGTAGAGCACACAATCGTTCACCATAAACGGCCATGATTGCCGTATGCACAATAATATCATCCTGGTAAATGAGAACACCCTCCAGATTGGCAGTAATAACGCTCATAACATCTTGAAATATACCAGGGGATATAGTTAGACCGAAGATGAGAACATTATTAAAAAAGCGATCCGAAAGAAGTATTAAGGCGCCGGTAGCCCAGTACTGTGATTCCCGAGTAAAACTTCTTTCGAATCAAGCCTCGAAAAATATTTTGCACCACGAAATCGATGCAGAAAGTCCTCTGATACAACAGTGAGACAACTCCTATGCAAAAGGAGTTTGTTGGGCGTGAGTTAATAACCACCGCAAATTCTAGACGTTTTACCGTCATGTTTAAGCGGTCACAATGGGCGTAGACCAAGTCGACGACGGTAGTGGAGTTAGCATCTTTCTCCCATAAGCTGATCGATTGGTTTTTCCGAAGGGCTCACGTAACCGAAAGGGAACGATACGTCATTTCATAAATATGGGGTTGCCTTTGGGTTTGAACGAAACTGGTGTAATACGCGTACTACCAGAGACTTCCGAACACCCAGAGAATAGGTTGTGCATTTTTGATTTACGTGCATCCGAAAACAATGAAAGGGAATTGTTCAAAATTTGCGTACTTTTTAAATAAAAATCAATGACCCACAACCACTAACCAAAAAGTGGAAGGCTGGATTTGACAAGAACCAACAAGTTCTGAAGCATACGCAATGATAAGTTTGATAGAGGTTCCAGAAGAATCTATAGTTACCGTCTTCAGGCAGTTTGTGAAATCAAGAGGAATAAATGATTCAACGCAAACATTGCCCACAATAGATGAATGTTAGATGGAAATATCAGATATACAGGTTTTCTTATGTCACTGGTAAAAACCACAGAAGTCATAGCAACAGCAATAAGTTGAAAATCGGAACGCGGTTTATCTTCGTCGAAAGTGGATTGTGTAAAACAAGAAAAACGGACTGAATGTGATCAATTTATCCAAACTTGTTAAATTTAGCATTTCGAAATCGACGCGTCAACGGAAAATGTTCGCTGCTACTCAAATGACGCCTGTTAAACCGTTGGGCAATATCTGAATTAGGTGCAGGTTGGTTATTGTTGATTGCGTTTCAAATGTTCCCCTGTTCGGACGACCGCCTTAATTGACCTTTTGGCCTTCTCACCTCTCACGATAGCCTTGACACCGTTCACATAACTGACTGGAAAGTGGAATTCGAAGGTAGTAACTGCTTCTGTCGCAGACCACACATATTTACTCCGGCAATCAAACTGTCACGAAATTGAGTTTGCAGTTGGTCTTCAGAATTACACTGAGCTGCTTTCGTTTGAATGTTGAAGGTGAAATGCCCAATATCCTGGTTTTTTCTCACGAGTGTGCGAAATTTGTCTCATTCAGCTGCTTCAAATTTTGCCGTTGGACATTTGAGAGCAGTAGTTTCTGTAACGTTTGGTAAGAAATTTAACGGGTGAATCAGGGAGTGCTAAGTCCTCACCAGACTGAGCGCATCTTTACTAAATATGGTCAGGAAGTGATCGAATGTCTTTTCCGTCTTTGGCTCTTTGCTAATGAGACAGCAACTCACCCTAAATACTTTTTGATTTCTCCTGATGAATTAAGAATATTCAGACTTCCAAACTGGCAGAAATCTATCATAGGAAGTTACAGAAGTCCACGGCGTCAATTACGGTTGTTCCAGTAATAGAAAAATGGAGTAATTCACCTAACTGAATCCCAGAGCTAGTTCCAGCGGAGTATTAAGAGCACCCTGAACTGAGCAATTCAGATATTTATCCCTCAAGTGTAATTACGGATATTATTATCGACGATGTAGTAAAACAACAGTCACCACATACACCATACCAGTAACTTTTAGAAACCGTTACGAAGCGCATAGGCTTCCCAGACTATCAAACAATCGCAATTCCCGGTGTAATCGAGTTGGGTAGTCTGAAAACATCAAAGCTTTCACATCATAGGCAGCACTGGGTCGGTACAGTGTAGCTGGGCTAGAACTTTTCGAAGAGGCTCGGAATCCCAAACCTGGCTAACTGTATACAGCGCACACTGAAATCCAGCTCTAACACGACTCTGCCTCATTTGGTAGAAAACGCCGAACCCATCCGGGTAACATATAAACAGCGTGTCTCCACAGTAACCAAGACAGCACCAGAACCCCTGACGCTCCAAACCAACCGTTTGATCCAGCTGGTATGTCAGGTCTTTGCTCTCAGTACACATCATAATCGCTCACGCATTCCACTGAGAAACCTCACTTGCTGATTACCTCGCTCAAGTTCCCGTACTAGCCGAACACTTTCAGCGATTCTTCATACCCACCATTATTGTCATCACTAACAGTCTGATAACAATTCTGCGTTCTGTCACAGTTATTGTTCCTTCACCAGAACAGATCGGGAAAACTAGCCGGCTCGCCGTATGTGGCGGTGACGTAGGTAATCCCCAAGGTTGCCTGTACCACAAATCTAGATTTTGTTACCTCATCAATGCCAGCCACCTCAATGCGTGGGACACCGAATAATCTTCTGGCACTTCTATTAGTATACTATAATATTGTGTACATTATATATTATATTATTTTATTGTTCCGATGTTAGCAGTTTCGAGTTAAATGCCATAGGAATGCTCTTACAATAAACACATGAAATTTACAAACTACTTATTCCTAGTAGCTTTCATCTGAACTTGATATTACACTGTTGTTTTAATATATCGCACGTAGAATATTCTGGATCGCATCAGGAGTTAACGACACATGTCAGCTTTTGCAACACGGTGCCCGTGACGACAATTACTAGGGGTTGAAAATCCCCAAAGTACTCATCAGAAAAGTGGTGTAGCGAACAAGCTCGTTTTCGGTTATTCATCATCAGGCCAAATACATAACATTTATATGAAACAGAGTTGTCATGGGAAAGCGAACAAAACAAATGGCAAGTTCAAGTGAGGTCAGACACGTCATAGGCACACACGGAGACGACGTTTTGATACGATTACGTCACCATTATGACGTAACTGGAACCATGGTGTTTTGATCAGTCGTGGTGTGGATGTTTGGCCATGGCAACCTCAACGCCTGAACAAAGCGCTTTTGTGCGCACAACGGTGGATTATTCAATCGAATTCCGATCGCTTCAGCCGTGGCCAAAATTCGGCATCTGACAGCTTTTGAGTGAATGCCTTTGACTCGGTAAATCAGACGAAACGAGGAGGCCAGGTTGACAGTATGATTGGTATCAACGAGGTGTGCAACAATTGCGCTGGTAATCGTCTTGGTGACTCCGCTATTGATCCAGGCTGGATGATGCTCACGGATACGTTCGGATAAGCGCCTGGTCGTGCGACCCACGTAACTAGTTCCACAGGAACAAGTAAATGAGTATACACAAAAGGAAGTCGCAGAAGCGGGCACTTTATCCTTTAACCGTAAACACAGGGCTGGAGTAGAGGTGAAACAAACACGTAGGTTGGCAGCATAGAATGTTCTATTGATAGCAGTATTAAGTCTCCTAGTGATTGTTTCGGCGAGTGTATCCCCCTTGAATGGTAATGAAATAAATACTGACTTCTTTTCCGCTAGAGTCATCTTATCTTGTTTCTCGCGACGTTCCATAGTCTTGTCTACAAAACGTTCTGGATAGCCATTTTGTAAGAACAGTGTGCGTAGAAACGTTAATTCATCGGAGACCGTATCCCATGTACATATTCTCATGGCTCTATCGGTCATGCAGTTTATGAGATTTCTCTTCTGCCTTAGAGGAACAAAGCTGCCAAAGTGGATATACTGCCCATTCCAGGTCTCTTTCCTATAGATTTTACGTTGAATCGATCCATCAGCACGCCGCTGGATGAGTACGTCCAGAAAAGCTAGTTGATCATTACGTTCAGCTTCTATTGTGAATGTTACGTTTATGTGGACCGAGTTGAAAATTGCTAAGATATCCGTTGGATTAGCATTCTCGCCAACTATACATATGATATCATCCACGTATCGTTTATAAACACTGAATCCACGAATGGTTTCTTCTAACTGGTCATTTTCCAGCTTTGCCATAAAGGTGTCCGCAAACAACGGCCCCAACGGGGATCCCATTGCCACACCATCTATTTGTCGATATAGTTCACCATCGAATTTAAACTGTATGTTATGAGTACAAAAGTACAACAGCTGTTTCATTTCTGATGGGGGTATACGGACATCTAGGTTATTAACCATAATATAATCACACAAATAGTCTATCGTCTCTTTCAGTGGAACATTTGTAAACAAGGACGATACGTCTAGAGAAAGCATTTGTTGTCCAGTTAGGTTTAGCCCGCTGATTGTGTTAATAAATTCAAAAGAGTCTCGTAGGCTGTGTTTCGACAGCTTCTTCCTGACGGGTTCAAGGAGATACGACAACCATTTGGCCAGCGAGTGGTATGGTGAGTTGCACATGTCCAAAATAGGTCGAAGAGGTACCCCCGCTTTGTGAACTTTCGGAAGTCCGTAGAGCCTAGGAATAGTGGTTCCAGTGGGTCGAATACGTTCGAAAGTTGGAGAGTCAATTGTCCCGTTTTGTTTCATGAGACGCAGTAGTTTCGACAACGCCTTCTCTATTTGAGGGGTTTTGTCCTTCTCTTTCCTCATCTTCTTGAATTTGGTTTGGTCACCTAGTATGGTATGCATTTTGTCTAGGTAATCTGTCCTATTGAGCAGAACTATCCCCGCACCTTTATCCGGCTTGGATAGAATAATGCTTTCATTTTTCCTCAGACTTTCGGCTGCTAAGATGTGTTCATGCGTTAAGAGATGTCTCAGGATTGGACTACTCTGCTGGTATTGATAACAGGAGTTAACCAGTGTAGACTTCAATCGTTCAACATCTAGCGGAGATGACGGTTCAAGGTCAGACAACTGAGAAAACACATTCTCGAACTGTACCTCTAAATCCAATTGCCTGGTTTTTCCTTTTGGACAACAAAACTTAGGACCCAGTGATAACACTTCAAGTAACTTTTTATCCAGATGTAATGAGGAAAAATTATGAACGTACCGTTCTGGGTTGGCTGGAAATTCAGTGACCGGCTTCATTGGACTGAGTTGTTTCTGCAATGCGGCCTGCTTCTTCTCTAGCACAAAACTGGCAGAAGCGAAAGCTGAAATTCTGTTCCTGAATAGATGTACCGAAACTGGTGAATACCCCAGACACTTCTGGACAATCCTGAGGAGAAATCGCATCAATGTTACAATTACATCACTAAATCGACACACACTTAACGAACGTGATACCACACAAAGTAGACTTGAAGAGTTGGAGTTAAACCTGGCCAAATGTGAACACTGTCTGGAGCAGCTGACGCATGAAGAACGTAGTGACTTAGAATCTTACGTCCGTGTGATTGTGGAAAAGCAGCTAGAGAAGAAGCAGGCCGCATTGCAGAAACAACTCAGTCCAATGAAGCCGGTCACTGAATTTCCAGCCAACCCAGAACGGTACGTTCATAATTTTTCCTCATTACATCTGGATAAAAAGTTACTTGAAGTGTTATCACTGGGTCCTAAGTTTTGTTGTCCAAAAGGAAAAACCAGGCAATTGGATTTAGAGGTACAGTTCGAGAATGTGTTTTCTCAGTTGTCTGACCTTGAACCGTCATCTCCGCTAGATGTTGAACGATTGAAGTCTACACTGGTTAACTCCTGTTATCAATACCAGCAGAGTAGTCCAATCCTGAGACATCTCTTAACGCATGAACACATCTTAGCAGCCGAAAGTCTGAGGAAAAATGAAAGCATTATTCTATCCAAGCCGGATAAAGGTGCGGGGATAGTTCTGCTCAATAGGACAGATTACCTAGACAAAATGCATACCATACTAGGTGACCAAACCAAATTCAAGAAGATGAGGAAAGAGAAGGACAAAACCCCTCAAATAGAGAAGGCGTTGTCGAAACTACTGCGTCTCATGAAACAAAACGGGACAATTGACTCCCCAACTTTCGAACGTATTCGACCCACTGGAACCACTATTCCTAGGCTCTACGGACTTCCGAAAGTTCACAAAGCGGGGGTACCTCTTCGACCTATTTTGGACATGTGCAACTCACCATACCACTCGCTGGCCAAATGGTTGTCGTATCTCCTTGAACCCGTCAGGAAGAAGCTGTCGAAACACAGCCTACGAGACTCTTTTGAATTTATTAACACAATCAGCGGGCTAAACCTAACTGGACAACAAATGCTTTCTCTAGACGTATCGTCCTTGTTTACAAATGTTCCACTGAAAGAGACGATAGACTATTTGTGTGATTATATTATGGTTAATAACCTAGATGTCCGTATACCCCCATCAGAAATGAAACAGCTGTTGTACTTTTGTACTCATAACATACAGTTTAAATTCGATGGTGAACTATATCGACAAATAGATGGTGTGGCAATGGGATCCCCGTTGGGGCCGTTGTTTGCGGACACCTTTATGGCAAAGCTGGAAACTGACCAGTTAGAAGAAACCATTCGTGGATTCAGTGTTTATAAACGATACGTGGATGATATCATATGTATAGTTGGCGAGAATGCTAATCCAACGGATATCTTAGCAATTTTCAACTCGGTCCACATAAACGTAACATTCACAATAGAAGCTGAACGTAATGATCAACTAGCTTTTCTGGACGTACTCATCCAGCGGCGTGCTGATGGATCGATTCAACGTAAAATCTATAGGAAAGAGACCTGGAATGGGCAGTATATCCACTTTGGCAGCTTTGTTCCTCTAAGGCAGAAGAGAAATCTCATAAACTGCATGACCGATAGAGCCATGAGAATATGTACATGGGATACGGTCTCCGATGAATTAACGTTTCTACGCACACTGTTCTTACAAAATGGCTATCCAGAACGTTTTGTAGACAAGACTATGGAACGTCGCGAGAAACAAGATAAGATGACTCTAGCGGAAAAGAAGTCAGTATTTATTTCATTACCATTCAAGGGGGATACACTCGCCGAAACAATCACTAGGAGACTTAATACTGCTATCAATAGAACATTCTATGCTGCCAACCTACGTGTTTGTTTCACCTCTACTCCAGCCCTGTGTTTACGGTTAAAGGATAAAGTGCCCGCTTCTGCGACTTCCTTTTGTGTATACTCATTTACTTGTTCCTGTGGAACTAGTTACGTGGGTCGCACGACCAGGCGCTTATCCGAACGTATCCGTGAGCATCATCCAGCCTGGATCAATAGCGGAGTCACCAAGACGATTACCAGCGCAATTGTTGCACACCTCGTTGATACCAATCATACTGTCAACCTGGCCTCCTCGTTTCGTCTGATTTACCGAGTCAAAGGCATTCACTCAAAAGCTGTCAGATGCCGAATTTTGGCCACGGCTGAAGCGATCGGAATTCGATTGAATAATCCACCGTTGTGCGCACAAAAGCGCTTTGTTCAGGCGTTGAGGTTGCCATGGCCAAACATCCACACCACGACTGATCAAAACACCATGGTTCCAGTTACGTCATAATGGTGACGTAATCGTATCAAAACGTCGTCTCCGTGTGTGCCTATGACGTGTCTGACCTCACTTGAACTTGCCATTTGTTTTGTTCGCTTTCCCATGACAACTCTGTTTCATATAAATGTTATATATTTGGCCTGATGATGAATAACCGAAAACGAGCTTGTTCGCTACACCATTTTTCTGATGAATTACTAGGGGCTTTTATTGTGAAGTACCCGCGAATTAAGAAGTTAGGGATTTTCCTAAACGGAGTTTTGTATTTTAGCAAACGTATTATGATACCACTTGTGTATCAAAAGACTGTCTGAAAGACTTGTGCTATCGGCATTTTGGAAAAGCATAGATGAGATCTTTATCTAGATTGGACTTGGATTCCGATTTTCATTTGAACCCACTGAATAAGTGACAGCAGGTCAAAATGTTTATTCGCTGCTGATAGACACCCCTATTCAAATGTGCGAACTGGGACTTTCGCAAAAGGTTGCTGACTAGTATGCACGTTTCAGGAACTGGAAGGAGGTGCGGATAGTTCATTGCCAAAATACCGCATTGCTACCCGCGGTGCTGCTACCTGGGTCGGCAAAACCACTGAGTTATGCGTAGTCCATGCACTTAATGATTCCACCTGAGAAGACATGCTGAATGGAACGAGTTTACAATCCGCAAGATGGTCAGAACGACAGAGGGAGAAGTGGGGTTTCACATAGTACAGAAGAACATGTGTAAAATAGCAATCCTGTTTCAGCTGAAATGTGAATCGGCCAAGCGCCCAAATAAATGAATCAGTAATTACCAGAATTATGGGCCGTTGTGCAAGGTTCTCGTACAATGACCTTAAACTGGTCAGTAAGCTCACTAAAACAAATGAATCCAAACGGTGGTGAGATAGATAATAATCTCTAGATTTAGAAGAGTTTTAGATGCATTAAACTATTGTTGCAAACGAGATCAAAATCGAAATTAGGTACCAAACGCTTCTGGGAAATCTGTCCCGGATTTCTGGTTTATTCAAAGTACAAATATGTAGAAAAGAGGAAGAAATGACTTGCAAAAATTAAACGTCTTCCAGCAATTAATCAGCGTACCAGACTACTGAGTTCTATAACTGCCTTATCTGTGAAATCCGTTGAAATTATAGTCCTCTAAGGGTACGGTCTGACGGCATCCTCTGCAATGGTTTTGAAGAAGATGAGTAGACGTATGACATCCGTTTTAAACGCAAATAGGTATTCTGTATAATTGTCACGCCAAGAACTCGTCATAGGAATGCACGTTCCATGCCGATAACATTGAAAGTATTATAGATGGGTCTGGTGTGTACATAATACAAATAGAGTAGCGAACAAGACGTGTTTTCTGTGTTTGATCATCAGGTTAATTACAACACAATAAATATGAAAAAAA
>QNGE01005674.1:25202-40362 GCA_008508345.1 Paragonimus westermani
ATTGTGTTGTAATTAGCCTGATGATCAAACACAGAAAACAAGTCTTGTTCGCTATTCTGTCGTTCTCATGACTTCAATGGGTATTTTCGACCGAATAGTACAAATAACTTAGGATATTCAGGCAGACCACTTTAAACTTACATATATCTACAAGAGAAGAGTCTCATTCATGTCGCGACCAGTGTGATGACTGTGAATGAAGAAACTATCATCTCGATTCTTTACAACTAGTTCTTTGCCTTGGTAGGTTTACTTCTCCCCTCTTCACATTCAACTTCCCTCTATCAGTAATGATACACACGTTGAATTCCCTGAATCTTTGTTGCCACTGCCGCCTCTGTTTCGACAGTGAAAAGCAGTTTTGGTATTAGTATGTTAGACTGTTCCCAGCGTATCAGATCTGCGAACGGTCACCGTGAGTATAGTGTGTTAAGTCTATAGAAATACTGGCACATCGTTACAATAGACGGTAAGATGTTTACACTCAGTCATTCACCCACTTTGTAAGCCAACAACAACTTGTTAATTCCGGTCAGACTAAATGAAGTTTACTTTCGGATTAATACAAGTGAAAATGATGATGCAATGACAAAACTTCTGCCAAAAGGCTCGAACACTTGAATTGTGACACCCAGTTCCGCGAATCTACCTACTGAGATACCAAGCCACGGGCGACGGCGCACACAACGTCATTTTCAGCTGTTGCCATGTCTATATCCCACTGACCAAACTGTCTTAACTTATGTCCTTTTATATACATCCCCATGTTCTGACTATACCAAATGCTGACGAAACATTACCCACATCGTTACAGGGAACAGATTCTGAATTAATATTGTGAACTCTTAATTGGACATCCCATTTGTTTCTCCCGTACAGTTTCATTTAATTGTTTATGCAGCCGCACTATTGACACATTATTGAGCGTTAATTACTGACGGTTATTTCCCGTGTACAGAGTTTACTCGGTTCTAAGTTCTGTAGTTTATTAACGATTTGTTATTCATGTACAGAACCACTTTGATCTGAGCAAGCCTTCAATATTCCGTCCTGCTTTACCCCAATCAAAAAGTTTACAGCTGCCCCCATTGATTCCGTACAACCGTGGGTCTTAGTAGGCGCACATACCATTTGGCTGGGAAACTTTTCTTCTCGTCAGTGATATCACCGCTTTACAAAAACTAACTCTTTTCTACTGTGTGGAATATCAAACCAAATTATCTGTGTTCCAGCATCAGTCTATTCCATTTGCAAGAAGCCAGTAGAGGATATGTGGCAAAAGCGGGTTCATCAGTCCACGGCTTCGTAAACAACATGAGCCTTCAGCTTATCCAACTACCACTACGTTGCTAAATGTGCCCCCTGAATAGTCGCAGGATAGGAGACTTCTTGGGATTGGGTAGTGTCAGTTTTTCCTCTTAATATCATTCCTGTTCAATTTTCAGATGTTCGAACAAGGTTTCATCGTCAGTAATGAGTATCACATGCACACAAGGACTTTGTACACGTGCTAATCTTTCGACTACAACTCTCGCACTTACGCTGCCGTCATTTTTTACTTCACCGTTACTAAACCGCCGTTTACTAAGCTTAGTGTTTCAGAAAAATCGATATCACCTTTGTAGCGGGGATACTGCTTTCTGTTAAGCGGTTAACTGTTCACGAGATTGTTTCAGTGCCCATGAACCATGATGAAAACACGTGCCTTCTGCAAAACTCCTAAGAGTAAAAATAAACAGCTTTGTGTGTTCAATTTAAGGCATTATTTTGACCTTTAATTTGTTGATCGTTGTAATGCGTACGATCGCTCATCTAATTAATCAAAGGGCCTGCCAATGCTGAAGATGAATGGAAAGTTACTTTTAAAGTCAATTTATTTTTCATGGATAATCGGTTCATTCAGGGTGCTTTGATTCAGGAGTCAGCTCCACCAGTCAAATCTTCGTCAGACTCGTCCAGAAATTCGTCTTCCTGTGGAATCAAGAGTAAGGCCATCGATAGGTCTTATGCGTAATCTGTGGAAATGATCTGGGGATGATTCCAATCAAAAATTCATACTGAGATCTAGCCTGAGAGCGTGTTCAGCCCGCTTTGACTATGGTTAAACCATGGCTGGAAACCTAATGGTAATGTTGAGTCAGGTGACTGAAAACAGCCATACTTAAACAACTTAAGAATGCTATATCATAGGCATGTTAGTGAATCCCTGTTGAGATCGTGGTTTCGCTAGAGACGAGTGTGGCATCATTACACTGGTGTCTAATTGCCACATGACCATGAAGAAAAAAGCAAGCTGCAGTCAGGAAGAATAAACAGAAGGGGAGGAGTCCTAGACAGTACTACGCAGAACAACTACGTCTATATTGAAACATTCAACATCGAGGTGCCTTTGCCTTTGCAAACAAACAACCGAGCTGTAAGCAAAAGTATGGCTTCAACAGCAAAACTGTTTCCTTGTGGCCTTCACTGTCCCGCATCATTAAATGCAATCACTTCACAAACAACTCAGCCAAACAACGAAAACATTCACGTTAATGAACCTGATCAGCCGCCACCCTACCTGACATCTCCAGCCACCGACTCTGAGAGTTGTTGGGTCCTCAGCCCGGGATATGAACCCGACCAACAGTGGCCGACCTCGTGGGGGACTACTCCATTTCTCTACTTCAGGTCATTATCCGTCCACATTGCATCTTATGACAGTCGGCCTCAGAATTGGCAAGATGTGATGGGTGTGGCAGACGATTAGCGAGTATCCTTAGAACATTGCCTAGCCATCTCAGTCTGTGTACACATTAAGAATAAAAAGATCTCTTCCGGCGTTATTCCTAAAGATGTATAGTGGGTGGTAATCACCCCGGCAGTCTAAGCGGTATGTGGTGTGCTAGCTAGAAGACTCAAAGGTCTACTCGTTTTATCTGGTAGTACTTCCGAAATACTCAGTACAACTCATAACTTTTCCTCAGGACCCCCACAGGTAGTTGCAAATGACGTTTAGATCGGGTGCACCTGCCCACTTTCAGTTGAACCATTAACAACTTGACTACTTATAAACTGTCGTAAATAACAACCTAGTTATGTGTCATGTGACGTTCTTTATATTAGATGCTGAATGATGAATTCCATTTATAAATAAAAAATATTTGGACACAACAACCCGCGATGATTAATGTACATATGCGAAGCTCGGTCTTGACCAATCCAAGACCAATTCAAGTAACAGGCAACATATGATCAACAACAAGGGTAGTCATATATATATATTGTGTAGCTGATATTTTGTTAAGAATCAGCACACCGGGACTACTGTTGTCATGTTCTGAACACCGTTCAGAAGGGATATTGACTTTTAAACTCGGCTCGTCTTCTCTAGTCAACTGTTTCAGCCGGAATGCGCATTTTACTTTGCTGTGGTCAACCCGCATAGATTAAAAATATGTGTAGAATATACACTTCTCGGGTCTTTTGTTTCAACTTTATGTGCATGCCTCAGGAAAATATTTAAGCACCAAATGCAAGCAAAGCAGATTGTTGTTTGCAGTTGTTAGTGGCACTCATCACCCATTGTTTATGTGATCTCCGGTGAATACGGGCAAGTCAACCAGTTATCGTTCTTTTTATAGGCATACATGCGACAGTCACTGGCAGCAAACATTTGGGGATGAATTGCGATGTAAGAAAAAGAAAGCGGATGAATTTTTTTTAATTTCAAGAAGTTTTTCGAAAAAGTACGCGTGTGACAGCACGTGCATCTTGACATTCCAGGGTGATGGCACTTCAGTCAGTTTATGAATATAGCCACCTGGTCAACCGAAATTAGTGAGCTGGTCTTTCCTGATTATACCATCTACCAGTAAACTAAGAGGATCAGATACAACGATAAAGAGTCTGCGGACTCTACTAAAATGAAAGCTTATTTTAATACGATAATGCATCGACCCATCGATGTAGCCTTTTAGAGAGGTCCAGTATTTTATCAACACTGACCGTATATCTCTTTGTCGGATCACCTAACGTCATGCCCATATGACTTGTGGGATTTCAGCAAGTGAATGTTTCTCAGAACAATGAAAATGTCGACGTTTCGTGTGTGGTCGAGATAGTGAGGAACATACTAGCAGATCAAACGCAATCTTGCAGTGAGATTCATCAACCGCAAAATAGTGATGATAGACGGTATTGTATGTTGTATTTTATGTCCACAAGGAATAGTGAAACTGCTTCACCTGTTTCTGGTCTCAGCCAACAGCCAACAAAGCAGAATGTCGGTCGATTGGTAGGTGGCTATTTTTCGATTGACTTATCGAATGGTGCAACCCATTTAGTAGACACTCCTTGACCCCCTTCTTTAGCCGATTGTCTACCCAGTAAATTTACCACTGCAGCTGCAGCTGAACGGACAGACGGAATAACTGTTCAAGAGAATAAAATTGCGTCTCTTCGTTGACATCAAAGATATACTACGAGTGACAATTCTCGTGATTGTTCAAACCCTAATTTAAACTCGCCACAAGCGCTTCGGCGCATGTCCAAGAAGATTTAACAGTTACATTACCCCTATCCTAGTTGTCTTAATTACAGTCAAGGTAGATTGGAGAAGCCACGAGTAGGCGTTCGATTGTTTTAGGTCAACACTTTGTTTATTTTTATTTTCTATTACACGTCTGTAACTGGAAAGAATGTACGAAGTGAGTTCGTCTCGCAAACTTCACTTCCTCTCCGTTTTATTAAAATTGATAAAGAGAATAGACTGTTTCATGTGAATGATTTATTCACAAACGTCAAAGAAGATAAAACCAATGGATATTCTGATGAATTCACTGACAAGCACAACACCCTTAGGCGTCTGCAAGCAGAATCGCTCATAGTCTCAACCGAAGGTTTCCTTCAGTTGTCCCTGCAGATTGAAAATGCTGGTATCTCGTGAAAATCACGCGAAATCGTTGATTTTTCTCTTTCTCTTTTATTAAGTCTCTTTGTCTTCCGCTACTTCTTTATCCGTTTCTCTCTTCTTTGTTTTTCTCTATACATTTGCACTAGCTTGTTACCCTGTCACTTTGTGACCAATGGTCAAGCTGAATGACACTGTGAGCCATAGTACTCAGGGACACGGCTCAAAGTTAAACCTGTGGATGTTGACGTAGAATATACTCACGCATATTTTGGTATAATCTTATCAAGTGTAGTGTTTTGCACTTGTTGGGAACTAACTATACAACTTTGGTATATCACTTCTGACCACCCCCAAGTTAAGTCTTGCTTTCCGTTCGTGTTTTGAAATCCGGTCAACCAACGTATGCAGAACTGAAAGACGTTTTTGCAGTCGGGCAGAAAAACTCACTTCCATGAGTTGAAAACAGAAATGGGTGTAGCGCAACGGTGCAAATGAAAGTGAACTAGGCAGTAGGTTGCTGTTAAATTTTGTAACCGTCGTTCGCAACATGAGTTAGATTAGGTGTTCTACATTTTTTCCAATGAGGCGCTGGATTCTATTTCTGGTAGCGCAGTTGAAAACAATAATTTAAAGGAAGGCACCCGTGAGCGTCTGAATACCATTGTGTTATGATTCCTGACCTTTTCTGCTACCTTGCCGTGGTGGTCAGGCTAGCGTGCTGTTTTGATCCGGTGCGCTATGCTGACTGGGACTTCGGTCCTTGCAGGTTCACCCTTGTCAGATTGGCCAAATGGGAGCAGCCAGACAAAAAGCAGATGCGTTCCCTGTGGATAGTGCTAGTGTGTTGTGTTTTGGTTCGGGTTGAGGTTTGTTTTCTTCAGGTCTGATTCTGTGTATGTGGTAGGTTTTTCTCTGCAGTATTATTGCCCCTGCGTGAGTGTTATGAATTATTCGCGGTGTGACTATTGAGCTTGTTCTAGACGGTTGATGCTAATGCTTATAAGTGCGTGTGTCACCTGCTGCCTCGCGGTATGTGCTTTTGAGTCGAAGGCTTTGGTTGAGGGCAATAATTGCTGTCCTATCTAGTTCCGGACACACTGACACTATCCACATTACGATACACAATAGACCACATTTCAAACTGCGTCGGCCGTCGCGCAATATAAACCGGTTCACCCTATTTGCTGTACATGGCGGGGTGAATAGGCGAAAGTATCCTACTGCCAGACGCCTTCATGCTGCCTTCAGCATGAATCCTCGAGCAGATTATGTCCACTCAATTCTCAGTAAACCAAAGACCAACCTGAGCCAGGCCTGGGAGCGCAAGACGTTCAGCGTTGGAATGTGCACACGCCGCCGGATCGATGCTGCTCCACATGATGGCCAGAGTGGCGCACCGCACCGATTGCGATGGAACTGTGTCGCTATGGAATCGACGTAACAGCATTGAAGGAGACAAGGCTTGCGGACCAAGGCAAGTTGCAGGAAGCAGGTGCCGGGTACATCTTCTATTGAATAGGTTACCCTGCAGGGGGTGTTCGGGAGCGTGGTGTCTGCTTCGCAGTCGTTGATCGTATCAGTGCTTTGATGATAGGCGAACCGCATGATATCAACCCTCGAACCTTGTCCACGCTCCTGCAACTCCCTCCTTGTTTGTGCCACGGTTGTTAGTGTTTATGTTCCAACTGGTTCCAACTGGATGATGCAAAGTATCAGTTCTATGATCAGCTGTCCACCGCAAAACGATCCTCGCCGGTGAGTAACGGACTGTTTGTTCTGAGTGATTTAGATGCTCGAGTTGGGTGCGACTCGATTGCCTAGCCGGGAGACCGCGGACACCACTGCGTTGGTTCATCCAACGAGCACGGTGATCGTCTGCTCTACTTGTGTGCTACTTACGATCTGGCTATCACAAATAACCGATTCCAGCTAGATGCGAGTGACATCAGGACGTGGACTCATCCACGAATCGGTCTTCACCATTTGCTTGGCAACGTGATCGTGCGGCAGTGCGACATTCGTGAAATGTGTGTTACGCGAGTGATGCGCGGCGTTCAATGTGGCACAGTGTTGTGGGCCAAGAACGAGGATGGCCCAAGGGTTGCTTATTCAGAAAACTAGTACATGGGTCATGGGCTTCAATATGACTACAAACAAAAGAACTCTTCTGCGTACGGCACTCGTTTCAGAACGTCACGGTTGCCACGGACGCCAATGCTCAATTTCTTCATGTACCAAGAATCATCTCGTGCCATGCTGCACTACAATGTTTCTTCTGGTATTTTTCTCATGGTTAATTAAGTATCAAACTCAATGCTCCCGCCTCACTGTTGAATAGTAGTGTCATGAGTAGTATAGTGTGATCACTCGTCCTCACTACAATAAATCATAGGCTGCTCAGGACAAGACTGTTTATCCGTTTACACGAGTCTGTTCATTGTAGCTCTTCCGGACAACAGTAAACTTTGGATATCTAAATCTTGGAGAACTCCGAGAAGACCGATATTCAGTATGCGGTTGCCGCCCGTCTGCACAAAGCTCTTGTGTCCACTACCCCCGAGGGTATGTGGCAACAGCTCAAAGAACAAATTATAGCAACAACCACCGAGACGATCGGTGTGGTGTGTGAGAGACGCCCGGACTGGTTCGACGACAACTTCGTGGTGGTAGCTAAATTGGTAGGCAAGAAGAATGCCACGTTTGCTGCCTCCAAACTGAACCCAGACAATGGAAGGAAGAAGGCAACGTTCCGGAGTATCCTTCGTCAACTGGCCGAGCGTGTTCGCGAAATTAAAGACAACTGGTGAAGGAAGCTGGATAAGCGGAAGCATGGCTTTGAGATCTTCGACAACATAAGTATTATTTTTCCTCTGGTCCATTCGTTCAGCCTACCAAAGCACTGATTGACGTGGACACCTGCTGTTTGTGTACCCAACCAGAGGGAGTCAAGATGAGATGTAAACACTCTGGTAGGCTACTGAATCGTCTTGCTACAATTGATTAGGTGATCTTAAACGGCCTGAAACAATTGAACTCGGGCGTTTTGCAAGCCAATGTTCCCAAGGAACAGTGTGGATATCGGGCAAGTCGCAGTATAGTCGATTTGGTGTTTGCTTCTAGACAACTTCAAAAGAAGTGTCGGAAACGCAGCAAGCCCCTGTAGGCCCGCTCCATAGAATTTATCAGGGCATTTGATATTGTAAGCCACTAGGCGTTGTGGACGGTGCGTGGTAACTTTTGATGTCCAGGTAAGTCTTGTCATTTTTATTAGAATGTTACACGCGGGCATGAAGACAATCGTGTGGATCTACCTATGACAAATATGAAATTGTCACTGGCATGAATCATGGCTGTGTCCTAGTCCTAGCCCTATTTAGTTCATATTTGACTGGCATGCCAGGAGTTGCTTTACATGACTCAACGGACGGGTGGGAACCCACTCAATATTCGATGTTTCCATGCCCCAACCCGATTAGAAACCTCAACGATACGCATGGTTCTGTTCTAACACAATGAAGACGAACTACAGCGACTGGCCTGAGCGTTCGTGACCGCAACGTTCAAGTTTGGACTGGATATCAACACAAGTAAGACATTTTCGTTTTTCAACCTTTTATGGGCGGAGATGTTTTTCTGCACTGCGCCCGTGATTCGCATCAATGGAGATGCCGACGACTGTGCGAATTTTTGCTACGTGGGTAGCAGTTTGCCGACAGATTTGTCCGCAGACCATGAGCTACGAGCTCACACTGAAAAGGCTAGTGCTGTGTTTCAGAAATCTTGAAAGACGTGCCTGAATTGACCACAACCTGAAAATGGACATTAAGCCTTGTGTCTACCGTTCAGTAGTATTGTCTATAATACTGTACGTGAGGGAAAACTGGACATTGTACCAACGGAACGTGTACCATCCGAGCCGTTTCCATTTGCAGTGTCTGAGAAGTATCTTGGGTATTCGGTGATCGGACATGGTTCCGAACACTGAGGTATTGTGGCTAACCAAAATCGGATGCCAACCACCATGTCATGATTTGACTGTCCTAGGATGACACATCTTACTGCGATATTTGCAATTTGAACAGCGTTTTGGTTTGGTGTGCTCAAGTTCATCTGCTTGGACAAAGTTTCTTCTGTGTTTTATTTACCAGTAATATCAACACACCAGAATCTCCATCAGTGTTAGCAATTCATAAATGACGGATACTGATACCTAAGTATGTTCTACTGTGTTTGAGAAAGCGTAATGTAATGATTTCTGGAGAAGTATATGGTGACGTTTTCAACTTCCAGTGTGTGCAAATTATTTCGAAGAATATTTCGTAGAATATAACGAAGATATATCGTTTCAAACTATTCAATAACAAAACCTATTACTTACTGAAAAGTCGTCTGGATCCTCTACCTAAAGTTTGACAGTCGGAAAACACGAAAGTTACGTAGAGTTAAAAAAGCACACAACAAAACGAATCGTCTAAGGTTCTCTAAAGCAGGACTATGTTTTGCCAATCGAAGTCAACCTTTTTTTTAAAAGGGAGGGGTTTTATGAACGTCATAAATAATTTTCTGATAAAATTCGGTACTTCTCGTTTACTGCCAACAATTACTTTCACGATATATTATTTTTGGAAGTAGATTGCGTAGTTCTTCGAAGTAAGCGGAATTGGAAACACAGTACAAAGCAGATTCCGAAAATTTTTGAACGGGTTGATTTTTATAAAAGCAGGAAAGTGTTCCGTGATCCGTATGAAAACCGTTGATGTCTTCCGGCAACAACACTAGCAAACGTAACTAAGACAAAAACGTGAAAATAAAAGCTTCTTCAGAGATTTTTTGAGAACTTCAGTACTAAAGTCTTACAAAGTTAACAGCCCTTTTGCAGCACTGAAGAGCTAGCATAATTAGGTCCTATATAACTACGGAAAATGTTCGTTCGAAGACATTATAGCCTGAGAAAGTATTAAACAACTCCACAAATTTTCAACCAGCCTGAAATAAAAGGCGGATGGAAAACATTTTACAATAAATCCGGTTAGTCCCGGTCAAAGAATGGTTTTGCAAGGACAAATAGCAAATAATTCCGCAGTGTGACAGCAAGATGAGAGACTAAGTACCCCGAGGGACCCGTGGTAGGAAGACAATTTGATGGCCGCTTTGTGGGGATGGATTTTATGTTTTTCGTCTTTGTCAGCAGACGTGGCGATAACGTCCGTTGTGACATAAACCCAGGAACCATCTTCGTTTAGTTTCCGAATGGATGAACGGTAGTTAAATAGCTGTGTCGGAATTCTTAGACTATTCAAACTTAGACGGTTGTGGTGGAGTTCACTAAGACTGAACATAATGATTAATTCATTCGTTTATTCAGTGGCTTACTCACTCATTACGGTCGTGAGCCTCATCAAAATGTACTGTGATTCCCGTAAGAAAACAAAGAGGTCTTGATAGTTTCAGAGATGGAGAATTTGATTGTGACCCGTTGTCCCTTTTAATTAGTTTATCTAAATGAAGCAAACAACAAAGAAGTTTTTTGACTTAGGCACACCTCAAAACATGCCCGACGGTACCCCAGCTTATTGGAATACCAAACTTTTTCCTCTCTATGTTATTCGTCTAAACTGTCGTCATCTCCGCATAATTTCACTCATTTCTTCGTAGATAATATCTGACCTCAAAATGGCCGGTACACAATTGGGATGTGCACTGCGGACTTATGTGAACAATATCAGTAAAACTGACGTCACTGCCAAGTAAAACAACCGATTTTGCCACCCGTTCATGCTTACAGACAGTGACTGAGGAATACCTTTTAAAAGGAGGATCTCAATACACGACACCTTCCAGGTGGTATGCGCTGAATGAATTGTGCTAAGACGGGCGTGACTGGATTCGTTCATCTGAGAGTGGTTGCGTGACGTTTATGTTAATCATATAAAACGGCAATGACTTTTGATCCGTTCAGCTCCAGAAGGCAGTGTGCAGCTGTACGCTTCTTTGTGAATGGAGTACGACATACTATCAGCAGGGCAAATTCGTTGAATGGAGAAAAAGTGCTAAGGATGAAATTCAGGGAATTCTATGCACTCAGGACTGCCATGTATTTAGTATCTAGTAGTTGGAGTGATCAATGAACATTCCAGGGGTAGATTCACACAAGGAGTTACCCATTCACGCGCTGTTTGCCTTGTGGGTCTTCCCTCGGTTTCCAGAAAAAGTCGACCTATTATACATGGTACCATGTTAATAAGTAAGTCGATCGGTTTCATCCAAACTTAATGTGAGGCTAATTATACACCACAAGTTCAAAGTAAGCATCAAAGGGAGGTTGTCTTGTTATAAATAGCCTACCAGAAGTGTACTGGTCAGAGAAAATCTTTATTCACTGAGGATCATTTATCTATGTCATCATCACTGTCGTCATCATCATCAGCAATACATCGGTTGTTCATACTGAAACCCCTTTACAACACACCAGTGAGAAGACGCTTGGACTCTTCTAAAATCAAACTGGATCAAGGATGTGACTTAAATTCCAGTGCGACCGTTATCTTTAAGCTGAGGTGTTGAACATCAAGGAGCCTAGACTTTTCAAAGGAAAAGGTTAGTTGCAAACGAGTATACGGCGCTGTCAGCATCTATTCAGCTTTCATTGTCTATCTTTAGCAATTCCGAGGACTAAGTTGATCACTGGCAACAGTCACATTCTGGATTTTTCCCTACCAGCGCTTCCACTTACCAAATCTGTGAGTACTGAGAGCTCCAGCTTGGGAAACGAGTGCAATGTGGAGTGACAAACCTACCTGTGATAACTCTCGTTTTTCTATATTGTTCACACATTGTCCAAATAAGCGTCAAACAAACAGTCCATTTACAAACGGCCCGAACACAGGTCGACAATGAAAGTCATCGCCAAACAAAAAAGACGCACTTCATTTTCTAAATCCAGAGTTTCACCAGTGAAATATGCAACGGCCCTGGGAATGACACGTTCTTTCAAGTATTGTCCCAAATCGAAGTCTTCTAATAACCTCCGTTCCAATAACGGATTCTAAAATTTAACCGAACCGGAGCGTTTTCTTTTGTTCAAAATAGCATGAAACACATCGAACATAAAAAGGTAAAAAAAATTACTCACTGCTTCTTTCGGGACATTTGCTTTCAGAAGAAAAAATAGAATGACATAATATCAGGAATACAAATACATGTATATAATTGGCTGTGAATTCAAGAGTGAATTTTAAACAACAAACATTATCGCTTCTGATTTCGTTCGGCTTATTTATTCATGTATATGTTATGGTGCTTCAGTTTGAAAAATCCTTCAAAGGCTCGTTTTTAGAAATAAGGATATATCTGGAAGTCTATTCGTGCAACCTTCTAACACAGATAGTACGTGAACTGACATATCAGAATAGTCGAAATTTTAATTCACTTGCTAGGACAACGAAAACAAACTCACGAATGCTAACAAGAACATCAGAAATTTGGTGAATAGAAAAATTGCAGGTGCCACAGTTTGAGTATATTCGGTGTGATATTAGAGTGACGTACGAGACGCTGAAAAATAAAATGAGTATGAATTTTGTTGTCCGACTTATTTCCATGATACCAAGCAACCTAAACATTTTTGCTTCGATGGAAAACTTTGTTCACGCTGATTTCATGTTTGAGTTTTTGTAGAGCAGTCATTGTGTTTGCATTTGTCATGCTGAAACGGTAACATGCTAACTTCATCATACGATATTTGATAATTCGCGTCTATTAGGCCACCTGGAGGAATTGTGGTGATATTCGAACCTCAACCTAGGCATGACCAATAGTCAAAAATGTTCGTCTGCGTGATTGTTTATATCGTGCGAGTGGCACGGAACATGGTCAATGTTAATTGCTAGTGCTGCACCGTACGGTCGCGAGAACTTGAATGCTAAGTCGTAGAATGTTGCAAAAGCAGCGGAACTATAAAGTTAGTGTGCCTCAATTAGGTGTCTCGATTAGGTGATCCGCTAAATTTTACAATTCATTTATTTCTTTCCTACGGTTCCGGCATTTCAAAGGTGGTTTCTGGCCATGAGTGTACAGAAATGAAAGCAACTTGCTTGGTGAAACAAAACAATTTGCCTCTAAATGTGATGCTTTGGATTGAACTGATGTAAAAATAACCTATAATGTTGTCGTTCATGGAAGCTAATAGAGAAGAAACTAGTAGACGATGTAGTTATACCGGTGGCGTCTCTGCATAATCACCAAATGGATGAGACTAGGATTGTGTATGAGTTCTGTGAGTAAGTTGAGATGGCAGAAAATGAAACCAATGGAAGCATACACAAAACCGGAAGCATAGGGTTTGTCACGACTTTCCTGAGATCATTTCTTAAGGGAAAACGCACTGCCACGTTACAAATTAAGCTTACCTTGTTCAGGTGGATTGAAAAATTGGAAAAACGATTCGATGCTGGTTGTCTTGGTAACCACTTGTTTTTCGCCACTCAGTCTGTTGTGCTGCGCTATTGAAGCGATAACCATTGTCAGATCTTTAGACGGTTTCCAGTTGATTTCGCATCTTTCATACATGAAAAAGAAATTATTAGAGTGACGGTTTGAAGTTGAGCCCCACGATACCTCGTCAACACCAGTTAAGACCCCTGTTGCGGTAACCAGTGTAAACTGGCAATTCAAGATAGACTATGCCTTCCCGTACTAACGGGGTGTAAAACAAGTAACAAATGAAAAGGAAGTCGGGCAACTTGTCAGAGTTTATAACCCTCGTACATTCAGAGGGTTAGTGGAAAGTACACGGACTACTGGTAACACTACTCGTAACGCTGCGATTACGATGAAAATTTATATATGTCGACTAGCTGCACTTCAGCAATAATGAGCTGTGTTACTGTGACCGCTTCTTTCTAGGTTTGAATAAATTTACGGTGTCTGTTTTTCATATGGCCGTTTGTTGCGTTACACAACATTCAAAACCTCGATGTAAAAACGAAGTTGCTCATACTTTCTATAAAACTGAAGACGGTCACCGAGTAATTGAATGTTTACTTCTCCTACTTGGTTTAAGCAGATGATACCAAAAACGGAAAGGATATTTCCACGATAGGAATTGGTAAGCGTTTCGGACCGCGTTCTCTTATCTCAACCGTGATAGAAATTGTCGCACAGTACTGAACGTAGCAACTTACCCCTCTGTGGCTACTACCTCAGGACCGTCATAAGATAACGGATTGTCTTCTTTCAAATCGAAATTTATGAAATATCGTTTGGTAAGTACTCTGTTGGTAAAATATTCATTTGGCTCGAATTCGAATTCCAGTTGGAAGCCCTCAAATAAAACGACGAAATAGTTAGAATCATGTTGTCAACTGTTAGTGTACACAAAATAAAACATACATTTGGTTAGAAGGATATACTTCTGTGAATGCAGTTTTACCCACAGGTCTTTCATTTGATTCAATCGGTATCGAACGGATGTTCTTTAGGCATTTGAGTGCTGGAATATCAGTCGGTCTGATCGTGTTGCGGATCAACGGAGCGTGTTTGAGAACCATAAGCCAGAATCCGGGAATCCCACGTGTGATGCTCTTGTCCACGCTTTCTGAAATAAGCAAAAGCACATTCAGTGTTTTCCATTCCAAGTGACAGTGACTTGTTACTGTTAATCGAGCAGTGTTATAACAAGCTTTATATAGGAGAGGTAAGTCTTTGAAAGTATTTTAATTTATTTAAAGTTACTCTCCACGCGAAGAATAGTTTAGCATAGAAAAGTACAACTGTCTTTGTTTAACATGTCAAACAACGTATCATGTTTCAATAATGTCTACACATTTAGCTTTTGTAATACTCGCATCAATACACATATCAAGCGTAGATCTACTTATAACTTCACTCGGAATTATAAAAGTATATATATGTAAGCACACACTTAAATAGGTGCGCAGATGAAAAATTAGCTTGCACTTATGTGTATTTCTGCCTCTAACAGACTTACTTTCATACCGCTTCTGTCTAGTCTTTTTATCTAGAGCAGGTCTGTACACATGTGTTTCATTATTTAGAGTTCGTCTCATGCCAGAAGGTCTATCTTTATACTCGCCGAAACCGCAAAAGGGAGCGTGTAGCCGGGTGTTCACTCAAAGTTCATCAACCAAACAAGAGCAGATCGTTCTTGGTTACGGTGATGACTACAAGTACGTTACAGTTTATCGATCGTACTTCTTGTGATCTTTGCCCTCAAACATCATTCTCATCGTCATGCAAACAAACATG
>QNGE01005675.1:0-10732 GCA_008508345.1 Paragonimus westermani
GACAGGGCACAAAAATCAATGACAGTTCACGTCATGGTGTTGTATCGAACACAAATTGACGTGTTGAAGGTTGTGTCCATCCACACCAGTGTATGACAAGAGTCTTTTAGACTGCAACCTATTGAACCATGCAGATTCGTGTTAATGTAGGTCAATTAAAATTACACAACTAAAAACAGAAAGGAAGATTGGTCATATTGTGTGCGACTGAAAATGACAATCAATGTAATGCAGAGAACGACTTTTATGAGACAGTTCGTCATCAGAGAGAAAAGTGTTTTGAATTCAGTATATGAACAATCAGAACAAGCCGGGACAACAAATCACACGAATAAATAAAAAACCGGAACTGGGCTAGTGCGATGGTCACACACACAAACACGAATACAAGCCAGCTACCATCAGCTCCGTCGTAAGCAGGGTCTCAGACCATTATGAACTCACTACACAATAGAGCCAGCTGACAATTGCACCATAAGAACAAAGATGACGATAGATTTGACATTACTCGATCTCACCTCGCGTAAATTTTATTACTATCCTTCACTTATTTATTGTTGTTTATTTATTGTGAAGTCAACAGGATTCGTTTCAGAGTACATAGTCTGTGATACACTGATGCAGACCACTGGACGTATATACATAAGTTCACATAGATTTCGGCGTTCAACAATATCTATGGGTATTTCAGTGAGTGTCGCTCATGACAAATAATTGCACAAGTATGGATAAGAAAAACGAACGAAAATCACTAGAAATCCTGAAGAAGAATCAACAACCTTACAACTAAAGACCCATCACTGTAGGCGAAACACTGTCATGTCACAGAACTTTTGCAACTAGCGATGGATATCGTCCCGAATCCACCAACCTGGCAAGCAGCACTTACAAATTTTGTTCAGCAGATATAGCCATCGTCTTGCAACGATATTGCAGTTGTTTCCAGCCGTCAGCACAGCTGCACTGTAGAATGTGCGGTGAGTGGAAGCCGCGCCAGCAGACAAACTAGCATAGACTGTGTATAATCATCACACCGGTTACCGGCCCCGAGACGCTGTACTGTGGGGCAGCAACGGAACAAAAATGAAGGCCCGAAAAATGCAGACTTACAAATCCCGGTCTCCAACGCACTCGACTAACATTGCTGGTTCGAACCGTGTAGATAATCGAAGGACAACCGGATTGACCGGACGCAACCTGGTTAAAGTTCCACACTTTGATTAAATGATCTCCAGACCCGGCAGTTGCGAGCCAATTACGGCTGATTGGTGGAGTCAAAAAATGAGGAACCAAGCAAGACGGGTGGGTATAAGCGAAAATGGTGCTCCAGACAGAAATACAACATGGTAATAGCGCACATTCTATAAACTGGTGCATTTAGGAGACGAGGAGTCGGAAACTACGCTAGCATTATTAATGCAAGTTTTATACACCAAAAATGTTGGCAGACTGAACCGACCGTACATACAGTTCGTGCCAGGCTAAGTGCGAGCATCTACACAAACCTCGCTATGCTTGAAACAAAAAGGACTGGGAGTCACAAAAAGGTTTGACCACTAACAGCACAAATAGCAATTGACTGGGTTCCAGCTCTGTAGCAATGCCGTAGCACTTGAAACACGGTTGCCAAAATGGCCACCCACATTCCTACCAGGTCACACATGCAACAGAATTCATTCTAAATTAGAACTCTTCTTAAGTTTCTCGTATTATTTTCCAAGAGTCATGGTTCGCAGCATTCAAACCTGTCGCCGTATCTAGCCCTTATTTTGAAAGGACAGTAAAAGGCGACAGAACAGATCGCATCACTCAACTTTCATTCGGACAAATTGCTTAACCGGAAGCAATATCCCATAAACTATTGGCACGTTGAACGTGACGTGATCAGAGCATGTTGAGTCTACAACTATCCTAGCTTAGCTGAAACCACCACCCTAGGGGAAACTAGCCCAATACGAATTGCACGCAACATTCATTCAATGTCCGATTATGTTTAATCCGAAAAACTCTGTCGAAGTCAATCATAGTGATGTCGTCAGCTGACGAATTCAATTGCGGGCTCGCTGCACACATTCAGAAGACCAAGCCGAGTTTTTAGACGACAGGAGTATACCGGTAATACAGAGCTAGACGTTCAAACTTTCACAATTGACCTTACTCACCCTCTTTGTCTCGCATGCTGTGCTTGATCAACAGTGGGTGGGCTTATATTCCAATACCCAGTAATCGCTTCTTCTCTGACACTTTTCCAGTTCACAATCATACAATTGTTAACTTCCACAGTTTAGTTCACTGAAACCACAGTAGTCTCGATCTACTATTTTCCGACATAATTCAACAAAGAACGCGATGTACATAGGCAATTTCGGATTTTCCCCTAATCTGCAACGTTCTTACGAATTCCTCACTGTCGGCAACAGTGTCACGACAAATATGTGTAATAACAAGGGAACGTCCTGGGAAGTGGAAAACATTACAGAGAATGTAACAACAAACGAAACGACAGTTAATAGGCCCAGCGAATACAGTGGTCATAACAGCAGTTCTATTGACAACGTGCTCAGACACGACTGATAACATTGGTAACCAAATGCAGTCAAATTAGGAAAACCATACTGAAATAAGCATTGAAGATAGTATCTCAATCCGTGAACCTATGACCTAACTGCCGCCATATTCCCTCGTGGCTAACTCAACATGCGGTATGTATCAAATTACGGGCCACCATAAATGGGAGAGATGAGCTACTGAAGATTGAATAACGAGGCAATTATGTTCATCGCACTCAACATTTTCATATATGGATCGTACCTGCGGGTACAATGGTTCGAGTTGCCGGTGGTCTTTACAATGGCTCACGAGGAGGATAACTAGTAATTAGACGCAAGCAGAAAGGAAGAAGTAGAAGAAAGCAAACAAACAATAAGCAGTGGAGCATCGGAAGATAGAGAAAAGGAGTCAACCGTTTAGCTGACACAGGCTCACCCGCGATTGACACACTGCCATGTCACAGGCTGTCTTCAACCGGGAGGGTGGAGGGTGCCGAACTCCCTCAGAAAGGTAAACGGCACCTACAGTGAAAATTGTGCACTTTTAGAACACGCGAACAACATTACGTAAGATTTACCGTAGCGAGAAACACCAACCGAACTCATCGGCTACGGTACACAGACCACGATAGGCAGATGTGTGATAATTCAAATGGGTGTAAGGTAAAAACACGGATAGAACACAGGACCACAAGTAACTCAGTCAAAGTATGAATGGGTTGACCGGAGTTGGAAAAATCACATTTCAGTGAGGAACTATCAGCACAGGCAATATAGATCTAACGCTATAAGCAGAAATACACAAAAGCCAGTAGACAGTCTAACAGAAAGATTTAGGATAAGCGTTTCATACTGTCAGAAAGAAGGATGAATGAAGTAAACTAATGTAAACAACATGGTTAGAATATAACAATTGCAATAGTGACAATAATAGCATAATTAAAAACAAGAATATGTCCAGAGATTAACACAAAATCATGACCAGCAACAATCAGTATTACGACAGCGGTAGGTTGATTACCACATTATATTGATTACCTCGACTATCGGACGCGAGCTCGTAATTTTCCCAAATACGCACCGACGGACTGTCGCATACCTCACACGATAGGCCCACTCGATACTGACTAGGCGGCAGAGAAAACAGTGGCCGAAGGCTGAAATTCTAAATGATTGAGGTCTCTCATTCATTGGGGAAAAATAGGCACATGCATGCACTGTAAATCCTGCTCTCGATAAACAACTCTACCGTTTTGCAAAGAGAAAAGTGACGAATGTCACCAAATAAACCACGTTCTTTCACTATGCTCGTGGACACCTCGTCAACCTCGTTAACAAGCTAGTAGAATGACACTATCCAAATAGATGAAGCGATCGACAGTCGCCAGTAGCCGGTAGACGAAGCGAGCACGAACAAACCTATGATCTGAGGTAAGGTGGTTACTCTAACTTAAACAACCTTTAATTGAGTAGAGCTACCGATAGCTGACGGCGACATGATCAATCTGAGTCCATGGTTGCGTTGCGCAGAGTGGCCTCTGTATGACGCATTGTCGTCGGTTGTGCTGAAATGTGCTACTCGAAATATAGAGAGCGTAAGAAAAACATAAGAGTGACAGGAGATCGCCGTTGTCAGTGCACCGTGCACGGGTACCGAACATACCACCTAGCCGCTCCTACTCTGAAATAAGACGACCGAGTCGAACCTCCAAACGATTAGCAAGCACAATGAGGTCCACGCGTTCACTTTGTCTCAGATCAAACACTGTATCGTAGAAGGCAATCTTGGTAGCATTTTAATCATCGTTTGCTGGAATACGACAGCCGACCATCGCTGGAGTGTTAAGTATCTCGGGATACAGACCACCATTCTCTGGAATAAAATGGGTGAAGCGCTGTTCTATTTAAGGGCTCACGACGATCCCCATTCCAATCTGACGAAAAGATTTGACTCCATCGTCGTCGGTGACCCTGGGAGAGTGGCTGGACCATAGCATTATCCAGAGGCGAATTTAGAAGGACAGTGTCATGGTCAAAAAGGCGAGACTTGAGACTTACTTGAAACTTAGCACTACTCGTCAAAGCAGCTCGCTGACCTGCTTGTCAGAGAGTGCGGACATTAAAAGAGCCAATATTTACCAGTTACCTTGGATTGAAGAGGGTATTCAGCGGTAGGTGAAAGGCGGAAATGAGTGGACTGGTCTGTCACGGCAATGATAACTTCTGATATTTTTCGGCTGTTTATGGAGCGGGATGGGGTTGACTTAAGGGACCCCACGCTGAGTCTCTGACTCAAACGTCTGACTCGTAAGATAACGCAAGACTGAATTTTCCTAGGGGAACACACTCGGAGCCTCCATCCCATTTTGGCAATGGGAGGCTTGCTTGACCCGACAGCGCGCTGCATAAACCAGTGATGTCTGATCCTGAACACTATCGCGCGCAGTGAGGTATTCAAAGCTACATTACGTCGTTGAATTATACCGAGGGTTGTATGACAACGTTCAATAGTACACATATGGTCGAGATCAGTTGTTGGGCAACTGAAATGTTCCTCCGTTTCAGGGTACCCTTTCCAACCGCCCTCTTCCGTATTCGGAAAAGGACAGTGTCGCAACAATGAAGACAGTTTTGTTGTATGCCCATAAGGTCGTGCCTTACAATCCAAACACTCCAATGTGATCAGTAGTGTGACATGCAATAGTATGAGTGTAACTGTTCTCTGTTGCTCGGTGATCGGCAGAGTCACACCCTTCCTAAGGCATGCCGGCTGACCTTGTTACTGCTAATTCGGTGTTTGCGTTACACGCCGACATCGAGGACGAACACTGTGTACACTCATAGCAAGGTTTGACCAGGTTTCACAACCGTACACGTACAGTTAAACCACACCTTCGGTCTTTCACGGCACTGTTACCGATGACGATGATGAAGGTTACCGCAAGAAAAACAATCCTCATTGGCATGATTAAATTCGACTTGTTTGTTTATAACACCGAATGTTTCGTGTGCAAGGCAGTTTCGTTAATAAAATGTGCCAATGGATAGTTGCCTGAACATACCGTATCTGGTTGTATGTTGTAAACTACCTAAGTTATGTGTATAGAATCAACATGTCTTCAAATTGTCCGATCACCTGTCTATTACGGTGAACTAATTCCAGTGATCTGTGTGAATCAAAAGAAACAGAATTTCGCTAGAATCGTACTTTACCTCGCAAAGTCCCATTGGCGGATCTCAAATTGGCCGTTTCAGAAATCCTAGTATGATGGTTCGATGACCATCAATGTTGTGCAGACCACGACGTAATAGAACCATCCGGTGGCCTATCAGGACCAATGATGCACCAGATATCCGTGTTGTACATTCCTACTACGTTTTCTAATCAAAACAGAACAGCTGGATTAGATGATGTATTTACGCACTTGACTCAGCAACACCTCTGCCTTCATATTGACGGTTAAATCGACGTAGTCTGATGCTAAGTGAGTAATCGGTCTGATCCGAATGCATTTTGTATTACGAGCACTCCAGCTATACTCCACCGTATGTGAAATTAAGCCTTGAAGATAATAGTGAGAATAAGTGAGAGAAAGACAAGACCTGCAAAGCTCCGTAGTAGGGCTATGTAGACCAGTTGTCAAGCTGGTAAACGACTTATTTTCCTAGTCGGAATAGGACCGAAGCACAATTTTTCCACATTTTGCCTGCTCACAAACAACTCATACACATCATTCGGTGGAAAGAACGCAACAAACTTAAATGAAATGTACGAGAACTGACCCGCTACCAAGCCAATTTGGATGCCAATCCACAGTTGCTATGGAGCACGAATGACCTTGAAATGCCCAATAGGGTCGACCTTGCTGACGTGTGTCCCAGATAGACACAGTTCCGTTTTCCTGAGCCGCGGCAAACAAGTAAGTGTTGCGCGGACAGTATACAACATCGCGGACCGGAGATGGTAGGGTTGAGCGTTGAATGAAAATCCGTGGATTGCTGCTCGGATTCGGTTCCCGCGTGTCCTGAAACGAACGGAGCCAGAGGATCAACAAAGAACATAGGCAAATGCACCTTTTTAAATAAATGTCAGTCAAACTAAATCGAGGATACATTCAGCAAGCGTGTGTTCGTGATACCAACAGAAACGAGTAACCGTCGTGAGTTGCTTAGATCGGACACAAGCCTAAATCGTTTGATCACAAATAACAAAAATAGAATGCACGGAAAACCCCTGAACACCTGAAAGAACGGAAAATCTACAACTCATCTATTCGATTTAAACGATCTCCAGACGTTGAGTAGCATGCTAATACTCTCAACGTTTCACACAACGGAATCAAGATAGAAATATACACATCTAACAATAGTAAAACACTGAGGCATGCACTGAAACTAAGTGGAAGTGAAAACAACTAATGAAACAGGGCACTGAAAACCACAAAAACGCTGTCCAGCAGATAGAGTTTTACGCTCTTGGAAGGCGTACCGAAAATATGGACAATGAACATGTGAGTTCAAATGTAGAATTTTTATTAGTAACACTGAACCAATGCTTCTCCACGTGGCTGAATGAGACAAGAGAAAGCATCAACTGCTGATGGATTGCTGAGTATGACAATGCTGTAAACAACACATGGAAGGAACACACAAGTAGCATGGGAACACACAGGTAGGGAAATTAGGACAACTACAACGAGGTTTCGGAATACGGTTTGAAGGTAACCATCCTAATGCATGGCACTTCCGTTGCACAGGTTTCCATAACTGGTCTCTGGCTGGCTGGGTTGTGTGCGTGCACAATTTAATATTGTGTTTCCTGACATTCCCACGTCCTACACCATATAGAACCAATATACCATTACAAGGGATTCACTGGACTCATGGAATATACCACGTCCTGCAACTCTGTCCAGGCACCAAAATCCAGAGTCCAAACCGAACGGCTACGCCCCCTAACCGAATCAGGAGAGCGAACGGGCACAACACATCTCCGAAATTTCAGCCAGGTTGGTTGGCTGTGCGTAGGGTGGGTTTGTACGCACATTTCCAGTGCAATCGCTCGGCCCCATCGCCCCGTCGTAGTGATCACCACGGCCCACGATCGACAATGCCTGGATGTTCACACACGTTTTACCGCTAGGGAGGCAGCGCTAGACATGGGACAAGACAACAGCTGTGTACAACTTGGTCTGAACCAGATCAAACTCCAAGAATGTGAGCAAGAGAACATGTCGGTAATCTGACAAAACTGATTAGCCTCTTGAACTGGTTTTTATTCGTGACCTATGGTAGAAATGTGGAGTAATGCAAGACATGTGGGCGTGTGATCGGTTACCTGTATATCAGCCGAATGCTGACAAAAAAAACAGTTGCAACGGAGTGTTCATGACCTGCAAAGGAGTAGTCGACCACGTACATCAACAGATTATTCTGCAAGTGACGTTCTGCGACGTGTGAAACAGACCACAACGAGTGTCCATTGGTTCGGTTAAGAATGTAAAACTGTACACAGAATACTCGAAATATAAGTGTCGGTCATACCGAGAGGCATGGTCACAGGAATTTCGATTGTCGGTTGCAGACAAACGTGTCATTTTGCATGTGGTATTTGTCGAAGGATATATATTCTACATTCACTGACAAAGCAGCATTCTGTCTAAATGGTTTTGTGCAGAAGCCCCATTTTTAGCTATATCAACAATCCCCATCGGTTTGTTCCAATCCGACGTCAACACCCACGTTTTGAATGGGGCCTTTTGGAGCACGGATCAGCAAGTCTTTCTTTGTCCATAATACGATTTCAAATAAAAACCCCGATTCGCATAATCATTTGCAAACTAGGATATTCCTATCTCTAGATGCTGCAGCAGAATGTTGTGCCACCGCTAGGAACAACTGGGAGTTCCCGACTACTTTTGTTAGTATCAACAACACTATAGAGTGCACAGTTTAGCGCATGACGCATTAGATCAATATTCACAGGCACGCAACAATCTGAAGTAATATGTAAAAACATTTTGGCATGGAGAAGGAACATTTATTTCACAATATGTACAAAAGGCTCTCGTATAACGCTGTACCGACAAGCGTCCTGGCTAATAATGCCCAGTAACATCTTCATGTTGAGTACGGTTCACCTGCAAACTATAAAAATGGTCTCAGTGTCTACAGTTGTTTGCCTAAAACGACGCACTATCCGTGGTCTGAAAATGTGTCCTGATCCTGGCATGATAGACCGGTCCAATCTGCACACACCATTTTTCAAGACAACGCAGGTATCCCGAGAACAACACATCCCAACCTGGACAACATTTTTGGGCAGACTGTCCACGCCGATCATCGTAACGCAACAAGTTGCCTTCATCAGGGATAAAGTAGTCAAATAAAATGTGTTGACAAGAAGTGGAACGACACGGCTCAATAACGAGGCCACAGAGTTCAGACGTAACAAGCGATGCTTAATGTTTTGGCAGTATAGTTATAATGCGTCGAGTCAGAACCCAGAAATGGCGCCATAAACCGAAAAAAAGCATGACGTGCCTCATACCCTATGGAAAAATTGCTAGACTTTGGTCGGTCATTCAGCGATTTGTCAATCTGTTTCGTTCACAAACGCAACTTCTTGTCGAAAAAGCTATCACGATGGCATAATCCGTTAGGGAAATATCGTATTTTCATTTCGTTTATTTGCACTCATCGATGCATCTTGGTGCCCAGTCCAGCACTGCCTTTCAAGCATCGAAACGTTTACAGAGACGTGTGCGAACAACAAGATGTTACCGATCGGGGACCGCAATGGTCACTACGCTGGGGCAATGGGGCCGAGCGACAGGATGGAAATGCGCGTACAAACCCACCCTACACACAGACGGCTAATCTGGCTGTGATTACGGTGTTGTGTTGTGCCTGTTGGTTCACCTGATTCGGTTAGGGGACGTAGCCGTTCGGTAAGCCGTTTCGGTTTGAACTAGATTTTGGTGCCTGGGCAGAGTATGCGGATAGATAATCGGAAGTTAGGCGCAATGAAGGTAATCATAGAAACTGTGGATGACTGCCTAAACTGGTGATGGTGGGTTTCTTTTTGTTTGCGTTGTGTTTCAGGCCATGGTAACGCGGTGTTCGTTTTGTGAATCGGGCTGTGTTGATCGATGCACATGTGGTTGGCGACTTGGAGGGCGGTGTTGTGTTTTGTCAAATGCGATATGATGTAAGTGGCTGGCGTCGTGTGCGTGTGTTGTTTATTTTCTGTTGATTACTCCCGACGTATCTTCTGTGAGCGACCGGATTGTACGGTGAGTGTTGTGTGTTTGTGTGTGTATACGTTGTGTGCGTTCCCTGACCTTTTCTGCTACCTTGGCGTGGTGGTCAGGCTTGCGTGCTGTTTTGATCCGGAGTGCTGTGCTGACTAGGACTTCGGTCCTTGAGGATTCAACCCTGTCAGATTGACCAAAGGGGAGCAGCCAGACAAAAAGCAGATGCGTGCGTTTGTTGTGCGTGGAGACTGTGTTTTGGGCAAGATGCTTGTTTTTGCCTGGACTGTGTGTCTGATTGCTAGGACCGTGTGTACAGTGTAACTGTTCCTGTGAGTGAGTGCTGGATATGCTTTGATATGGCTGTCGATCCTCTCTTCGGTGGCTGGTGCTGTCATGTCTGCATGTGTGTGTGTGAGTCACCTGCTGCCTTGCGGTTTAGGCTTTTTAGCCTAAGGCTTTAGTTGAGGGCCCCTAATCGCTCTCCTGCACGGGTCTGGGCGTCCTGGCAGTACCCAAAGCCCATACATACAATGATGACACAAAATAATCGAAATACCATACTGCATCGGCCGTCGCGCAGGATAAACCGGGTCGCCCTATCTGCTGCATATGGCAAGGTGGATGGGCGGAAATATGCTACTGCCAAACACTCACCCTCATACTTCCCCCAACCACGAGCCCCCGAGCAGATAATGCTCAATTATGTTTCAGTGTCCAGAAGACCAACTGGAGACAGGCCCGGGGACGCAAGACGCTTACGATTGGGACGTGGAAAGTGCGCACACTGCTGGATCGATGCAGCGTGACAGAACGACCGGAGCGACGCACCGCCCTGATCGCGATGGAACTGCGTCGATATGGAGTCGACGTAGCAGCCTTGAGTGAGACAAGGCTTGCAGACCAAGGTAAGTTGCGGGAAGCAGGCGC
>QNGE01005675.1:26661-40361 GCA_008508345.1 Paragonimus westermani
AGATGTGTGAGTGTCTGTGGACTCCTATAAATTCTTTTCTTCGGCTTTGTTGGTGCATTGTATGATGAATGGTCTGCCTGGCTTTTCATAGTTGCGCGAGAAATTTTCTTTTCATCCCCATCTTCTTTAGGTTGCAATAACATGCACTCCTATACTGCAAAGCTTCTTGTATTACGCTTCAAAAATTTTTCTTCCTAGTTAAGATCTCGTCATTGCAGATGCATGTGCGTGAGTGGCTGTGGTCTTCTATACATTCCTTTCTTCGGATTTGTTGGTGTATTGTATGTTGAATGGTTTGCCTGGCTTTTCATAGTCCAATGAGAATTCTCTTTTTCAACCCTATCTTCCTTGGGATGCACTAACCTGCACTCCTATACTGCAACGCTTCTTGTATTACACTTCAAAATTCTTTCTTCTCAGTGTAGATCTCGTCATTATAGCCTCTCTCTGTTTAGTTTCCGAGAGATAGGGGTTTCCTTTCCTTATTAGCCAATCAACTGGCTAACCAGCATTGGCCGGCTGGACACAAAGGCCCCACTGGTACACCTCCCAGTCTTATTCCTTCGGGTTTACACTGGATATGTGGTGTGTTGGTGGAACTACAATTGGTGCAGCGCAAGCCAGTTGCAGTGATGGATAAGCGCAGGCGTCCTTTGGCTTCGGTCACTGTGACAGGCTAATCCGAATCGGATGCCGCCAACCATAGTACACTGTCGGCGAAGAGACGACGAGTACGTTAGCCTCCTGTCAGGTAGGTAATATGAATGTATCCATTCTACTCCTATTCGTTGACAACTCATCTGCTTTCCTCTTCAGAAACTTGAGCATCTGTGGTCTTCTATCCATTCTTTTCTTCGGCTTTGTGGGTGTATTGTGTGATGAATGATCTGCCTGGCTTTTCATAGTCCAATGAGGACTTTGCTTTTCATCATTATCTTCTCTGGGATGCACTAACCTGCACTCCTATACTGCAATGCTTCTTGTATTACACTTCAAAAATCTTTCTTCTTAGTATAGATCTCGTCATTATAGCCTCTCTCTGTTTAGTTCCCGAGAGATAGGGGTTTCCTTCCCTTATTAGCCAATCAAGTGACTAACCAGCATTGGCCGGCTGGACACAAATGCCCCACTGGCACACCTCCCAGTCTTATTCCTTCGGGTTTACACTGGATACGTGGTGTGTTGGTGGAACTGCAATTGGTGCAGCGCAAGCCAATTGCAGTGATGGATAAGCGCAGGCGTCCTTTGGCTTCGGTCACTGTGACAGGCTAATCCGAATCGGATGCCGCCAACTGTGCGTGACTCATGCTACAGACAGGCCGATTGATATAACCGTTTGAATCTCATATGGGACATATGCGTGGAATATGAAACAGTCCATTAATCGTTCGTGTTCTGGTCGTTACAAAATGCATAATCGGGAAACAGTCTCCACATGCTTAGAGAAGAAATGGCAGCGGACAACAGGCAACAAAATTAGTCTAGTCAGAATGCAACGAAGAAAATCTTTGGCAACTAAGTTCTCCTAGAAATCAACACAGGTTCTCTAAAGGTACTGTGAGGACGAGTGCATCACTTTCCATTTAGGAAAGGATTTAATTGCAAAAGCGAGAGTATATCGGGTCCCAGATGAGTGTACGAAACCGTGCTGACCATCGACAGTCATGGAGGCAATTTGGAGGTCATTCAATGGAATCGTCTTCCGAAAAGTATAGACAGCACATTATGGGGTGTTATAACGAAGATATGTCCGCGCATGTTTGAAGGCGAGCGGAGCGTGAAATATCCAGTCTGACGGGATCTCAAGATCACCGTCTATCGCAACATTTCAGACGTATTTAATATTCTACGGTGAGATTGCGAGCTCAAAGTTCCATAGATTAGTATATCTATGCACAGATGCGAGTGACCAAAATATAGTACAGAAAAAGACAGTGGTCATGTGAATGAACAGAGGTTACCCTAAATAGTTCCTTAAAAGACAATTAAGACGGGGTACTCAACCTAGTATCAAAAACACCGACGGAACGGAAAAGTATTGCTGTTATTCCACTCAAGGAAGAGACGGTACAGGCTATTCGTAGGATCTTGAACTAAGTAGGCATCAGAACGGTTTTCCAAAAGGGGACGGAAATGTGTAAAATCTTGGTGCATCATAAAGACCTGTTGACAGAACTGCTAATTATGTACACAGAATAAAATACGAGGACTGCTCGCAAGGTCGCTGAGTAGACAGCACGAGAATTTAGAAACAGAGTAAACGAGCACCAAAGGCGTACTGGAAATGCACCCACAAATCAATTAGAGTACCAAGCCATGATCGGGGACCCCACAATCGGTGGGCACGCTTTAAAGACAGGTCATCGAATTAATGTGGAGGATATCGAGATAACTGGACAGGGGCTTAGAACTACACAGAGGCCATCAAAATTGCGAGGGCCAATTGCACTGTAAATCGGGTTGATGGGACTGAACTATCTGGCACATAGCGGCTGGTCACGGACCAACCGATTTGACTTGCATTGATGGCTGGCATCAAGATTATGACTCCTATACCTACTTCCGTCAAAAACAATTGACCCCTTGACCGACCCATCTGATAGGCTATATCGACTTCATTTCTGTCTGTCTGTTCATGTGTCTCTGATCTGTATTGACCCCTACCAATGTACATTTGAACCGTGACCCGTTACTACCCGCCTCATTTGGTTGCGTACGTCTAACTTGCCTTGAATACCACTAAATTTCTAAGCGGCTCATCTGTCCTGAAGATTTCAGATGTGAAATGTAACGAATAGAGCAAATTCCCGATAGGTCATATGTTCCATTTCTGTTACATTCTGACTGGTCCACTTTACATATCGTCAGTCGAACAATTTAACCTTGGTATGAAATGCTTATTTCCCACTGAGTCACATCGTATGGTTCTAGCGCAGTGCGTTCAACCACATTTCAGAATCAAAGGCAACAGACACGTAAATGATCGCATGCGATCTGAAGACTGTAGAGTTATCCGGGCCTAAATAAGAGTATTGGCAATAGCAAAGGACCTAATCGATAGCGCTTAGTTTGAAGGTGTGTTGTGAGTGCTCAATCAGACAAATCGGACAGTTACGAAGAGACTTGAATAGGTATAACTTATTTGAGCACACCATTTTACAAACCATGTTAGTACAGCTAGCCCATACTATCAACCATCAAAATGCAAAACGTAGAGGCGAACGGCAGTGTACCACAATTGGCATACACTCACTGTCAGCACACGACCAAGAGACATCAGTGACACTGTGTGACCGTGGAGCTGAGGACTCGGTTGGGGATTGCACGGTCTGAACCGAGGTGGACGTAGAGGACAGTGCACCGTTTGATCCACTAGTAGACACCGAATCGGTAGACGCACCGGAAGTCGCTTGAAAGCGATTACCTGTTTTTAATCGAGGAACCTGAAGTTCAAAGCAAGAGAAAGATGTGGAGTGACTTCACTCTGACAACTGCTTAGCAGAAGAATAAAACTGAAGAGAATTATTATTAGTCGATGCAATAGATTTTTTCCTTCTTGCGTATCATTTTCATACCGGTCAGCTTACACTCATCTCTAAATTTGGGGCCAGCGATGTACTTGGCATAAGAAGTTCTCACTCACTAGTTTGTTTTACTGTATACAAGTGTTCAATACCAGTGGTAAATAAACAATCAAAGAACTATGAAGGTAAACAGAAACGTTATCGTAACTCAGATTTGAAAAACTGCGGTCGGAAAAGGTATGACAAACTTCGCCGCATCCCTACAAATACTACTCATACGAACTGTTGACCTTATCAACTCAAACCTAACTTCCAGTACAAATTACAATAAAACTCCGATCGTCTATTGATGCAGATCCCCTACCACCGTCATGGTAACAAGTGGGTTACAAACCGTTCTTCCTAAATGCATAATGGGCCAGTGTTTTTTATAATAACCGCTTCAACAACGTGGGTTAGTGGTTGTGTGTATGTTCCGGAACTTCTAATGGTGCAAATTCAAGGGAGGGGGTAGCAATCGTTCACATAAGTGATCAGCTCTGAAAGGTGAATACTCTGACCTCATCCCGTGCTTTTATACTGGAACTCAATTACAAATACCCCTTTATCAATAGCTCTAACATTTGTTTCAACAGAAGACCCATTTTACCATTAGAGCATTGCACTGATGGACCATTAACGCCGTCTTGTTTTCCAAGATCCCTGCACCTACGATCAACATGCCACCACTGTTGCACTGACGTGAGCAGATACCAGATTGCATCGGAGTGGTTAATCGGCCGTGTTTGATTACTATTTTGTGGCATTCTAACTGACTCATTTGCTTACGACAAGTCAGAATTGTCCAGTGTTGTGCTAGGGGTATTCCCAAGCCAGCAACATTTGTATGAAAGAGGTGCAACTATGAATCGAATCCTGCATAGGCAAATCATCTCTACAAGTGACAGAAAACAGCGGTGAGATATATAGCATGTTCTTGAGGTTGGTCTGTTCCACTTTGCGTTGATACTTCGTACAGTAAACAGCGAGCTTTCACAAACACCTGAAAAAACGGCACAATAAACATGCAACATTTGACCTCCACTGTTTTGGTCAACAGCCTCAGTGTCAGTAACCAATGCCTGACCAAGCTCTTCAGAACATTTCAGTCGAGTATGTCAGACACAAAGTTATTCAAAAATACATTCACAATCCGACATCTGGAAACCACTGGTATGACTGATCGTGTGCAATCTAGCCGGTTTCACTCTTGTTGATATGTGGATAGATCGCGATCACATAATCTCCAACTAATCATCCATTGAAAACAGGCTTGGAGACCTGTTCTACTTTAAATATGAACAGCAGTGGGAAACAACTTATACAGAAAAGTATACAACCGGAATGGGACACGCGGTCTGTGAGGACATTATAAAAAGTGTCGCACATCAAGGGTGCTACGAATGAGTGTTTTTGGACCAAATGTTTCCGCCATAAATCGTGTGTGCTGTCCCTTTAGGTTACTCCACTTGAACTTAGTTGACCTATTAATATACTGCTTACAAATCAACTTCTTGCCTAAAGCCTCAGAATGTAGCGTGTTTTCAGTTTCCCGTGGGATGCGACTTTTCAAAACTCAGTGTACTCACATTTTGACTCAGTATTAACACACGCCCCTACCTTGGTGCTCACGAGATAGAAAAACTGGAACCAATGTCATTAACTGGGAAGGTTAATGGTGCTCACAAGTTGGTTTGTCATCAGGATTCAAAATGAAAAACCTATTTCTGTCAAGTGTCTCGTTAAGATCCAACGTAAGAGCGGCTTCATACCCTGGCATGCAACAAGACATGATCAACAGCTTTCTTATGTTGACAGCCTTAGTGTCGGCCTAAGTAATATCCGTCTGCCTATCAAGTGTGGTGCGCCTTTTTAATCTTTGTGGTTCACACCATCATTTCCCTTTCAACTAACCATGTACTGGTATTAACTAGTCTGCGAATAACCAGCTTCATATATCAGCATATGACAGATTTCGATTAACGGAGAAGAGCTCAAAATTGGGTCACAATAATGACTATTATAGTATTAGTTGTAGAC
Source organism: Paragonimus westermani (assembly GCA_008508345.1). Lineage (NCBI taxonomy): Eukaryota > Metazoa > Platyhelminthes > Trematoda > Plagiorchiida > Troglotrematidae > Paragonimus > Paragonimus westermani. Next base: position 32,265 of record QNGE01005675.1, read on the forward strand.
GTTGCATTCATACAGCGTGTCGAAGCGCACGCCGAGGTTCGTAATAACGAGGACGTGTAAGAAAAGCTCAGTTAAAGTGCATAATAAACAAGTAACGGGAATTTCTTGCAACGTCATACGTTTGGAACAAATGATAGACACGGAAATCACATATTGGTTTAATGTGGAAGATTGGTGAATTGCAATCTTGAAGCAGCTTTTTAATCAAATATCGCGAAAGGTGGCTACTCAGATTGAAGGACATATACTAGTTTTGAATAATCAACCATTGATTTCTGCGTTTAGTCGCTCGAATCCGGCGGTACCAACGAGTAAGAAACAATGATATTAAAAAGCCGGTGTTCGACAGAAAGGGCCGGACCAGTTCACTTGTTCAGTCTTTAAAGATGTGTTGGACATCTACCGCTAGGAGTGTAAACAAATGATCTTCCGCATCAATCACCTTTTGGCAATGCCCCGGCCAACTGACGTACGACTCAAAGTGAGCAAATAATAAGGCTGCATAGAACAGTATGTTAACTATCGTAAGATTGGTCTCGTTGGTTGAGAGCAATGTAACCCACTGAATCCACTGCATTGTGGCTAATCAGGATCAGTAGTGCCAGCGGTGTCGTTATTTTGTTGGGCAGTCTGTGAATGAAGCCGGATACTAAAAAAGAACGTCGCAAGACTACCAAAGATGTCATCTCATTCTCAAATGTAAGTTGCTTGTGTGTCTACTGGTTGTAAATACCCCGATGCTAAGGTTGGACACGAGGATTCCTTATATCAAGTCCTAATTATTCCACTCTCTCTTCTGTACGCGGTGGTGGATCCATACAGATAGTACTCTTTACTGTATTAACGAAAAATCCTAACAAGTGGATTGAAAGCTGAATAAAATGGGAGCAAATAAAAGAACCAGCAATGTTCTGTAGACAGTTACGCCACTGATTGCAACGTGCTGTTTTGGAAACCGACGAGTTGGATTACTAGGAAGTCTACAACCGAACACACAACATCAACTCACTTTACCCAACGGAAAAGTCGGAACCTTCATATTGTTCTTCAACCAACTCGTAGTTTTACCTCACCATTGATCGTCTCCGTGAATGATACTAGGTAGGTAGAGCTAGCAAAAAGACGACACACGTGGAGAAAAGTTCCCAAAAGTTGACTTCTGCAAACTTTCGAAAATAGGTATTGAAAACCAGTTAGGTTGATCGAGAGATCTAATTGACGGAGACTAACATGGTCCAACACTGCGAACCTATTCGCATCTCTGCCATGAACGAGAGACTTATTCGGACCATAAACCAAAAGAAGATGACACACATCCCTTCTTCCAGAGACAACCGGATGTCTTTTCGACGCTGTAGCAGAGAAATATGATTTTCGTATACCCGTCGAGATCACTTCAGTAATGTTGCTGGTTGGTAAGATGGTGTCATTTACGTAAGTGAGACAACCCGCCGTCTCAAACGGACTCTCCGTAATAAGAAAGATGAATATGGAAATGCTCCAGTACCCAAATAATACTATACACTCTAAAAGTATAAAGCGCATTCCGTCTGAACCGACCCAGCAGTTTAGGTTAGTTGGTATATGTAGGGCCAGTTCGTTTGCTGCCCATAGCATACGGACTAGGATTTCCAACAAATCGTCTGCATTACAGTATATTGTCAATGTTACGTACGGTCAAGGTAAGGTTCGAGACTGACAGTCGACGATTCAGAGTAAATAATGAAAGTAGTTACACCAGCTGATTGGACTTTGCACACTGCGTTTGACTTCCAACCCTACATCGTTCGTGATTCACAGAGTCGGTGGCATAAACCGTGGTCAATCGATTTCGGCCGCCTGAATGATATTGTCGTTTAATTGAACAGACTATGAACCCTCTGCGTGAATTAATCACAGACACCTGCAACGACACGTACACAAACATGTTGTACTTTTATAACTTGGTAAATGGCAATTAGCATAATGTTCCAAATCCCCCCCGACTATGTATTGTAGACTTTACATGAAGTATGTTAGAGTGATTTATCTCTTTGGGTAAAACCACGAAACTCAGGCAGCCGACTAACTTGGTAAACATGTTCTAACCGCACTGTATCTCAAGTAACCGGTACCACAGATAGAGTGTTAGGAACAAACGACTGGAAATAACTTTGTGAAAACAGTCTTGGTCGGTAAATCACGTGTACCACGTTAGGACCATACTTTAGATGCCTCCAACTAGAGTTCTGCGGTTCTGAATACTCAACGGCAGCAACATTATCGACGTTGCTGTTGACGACGAGGACCGTGTGAAACCTTTTCGAATCAAGATGAGAGTCGCATTAAAAACAAACAGAACCGTCAAAAGAGCTTACAGGCGTCAATTTGTCCGCATTTATTGAAAATACAAGGAACAGGTTCCGCCCGGCAGTAGCCAAAAGATCGGCTTTTGCGTTCACAGCAAGACAGTTCAATGCACAATCAGTAGCATAGATCAGCGTGCCTTTCCCGTATTTCCGAGAACTGCTGGTTCGTTCAGTCATAGAGTCTGAAACGTAAGATGCCAGTGTACAGTGTGTAACTGCGTAGAAAAACCGCACGCGATCCTTTGCATCGGAGGTAAAGCAATAGAGTAGTTTGAATGATAGGTGCTCAGCAAGGTAGAAATTAGCATTAGCTTCAAGTAAACAGGTAAGTTATTCAGTTCTGATATTGTGATTGTACGGAACGAAACAATGTGAAGACAATTTTTAGGTAAATAGATTAGTCTCAACACAACTGTTGCAAACAATTAAACTCAACCGTGCAAAACGACGATTTCTCGTCAAAAACAGAACAGTGATAAGCTCGCACAATAAGCTTTATTCATCTAATAATTGCTCTGATGGTTGAAACTGGAAGCGTAAATGGATTATTAACCTAAGGATAAAACAAATACAAAATATTGTAACATTCTTCCCTATCAAGAAATGTGAGCAGACAATAAATGGTAGGTCACAGGGAAATGAGAGCCCGCAAACATGAAGGAGGGACACAATGTTACGTAGTGCCTGTTAATATGTAGCAGACTTACGTCTCCATTCTCCAGGCAGTATAGATGAACAGGTTGATGGTTTTTTAATTAGTTTCTAGATTAAAAGAGTTAGAAATATCGGAAATATCGGAAAATTGCTTCAGTGTTGTGTGCAGCAACTGCGGGAAAGTTGTTATGCTGTTCCGTAAAAGAGACGTGATTAGAAAGTAAGAATATGGTGTTGGTAATCCCTGTAGCGGCGTCTCAGGCATGACCTCTCCTTTGAAGACCAGTTGACTGACGGAAACTATTTTCTTCTTGTCATAAGGAAAGCGGATTTGTGCACTTTGTGGGTTGCACTGAAACAATTCAACCACAACGACAAGTGGACTATAAGTAGAGTGCCTAACGTTGTTTTTTAAAAACACCCGCCCAGGATTAATGAACCACATAGGATGAGTTGTTCTGGAGGTAGGCCTCCGGTTAAAGAGGAACAATCTTCCATGTGGCATAAAATTATTTGCAGTACATTGGTGATCTGAGGAAGGGTAATGCATTAAGAATGGCAAATTCCTATTGATTGACCGTCAACCGTCAAAGGGCCCTTAAAATCAACTGAAAGTACCCCCCGAACGGTTGGGTGTAAGAGCTCGCCCCGACCCTCAAAGAAAAAGCATGGTTTGACTTCACAGCACACGCAACAGTTGACAACGATGCTTCGAAGTGCTTCCACAGAACAGGAGGTTTCTAGCACGCACAAATTGCATCAACCGAGAAAAACTGAGATGATGAAGCATAGCACCCGTAACAATTATGAGGCCACTGTTGAATGTTCGAGATAGCTATCCATAAATGCGTAGTCTCATACCAAAGCAGACATATGACTTCAACAAATTAGCATGCATAATTCGTACTCTTCTGCGACGAAAACAGTCCCAGATAGTGTGCAGTGCAATGGGATCGAAAGCAGTCTCTTCGTGAAAAAGGCACCGCGACCACTAGCTGAGGAAATGAGCGTCGACCCTCCAGTCTCCATCACACGATGAAACCGTGGTCGACAGATCCACAACCGGAGGGAAGCCTGTCTGTTCTTCCCTTATCTGCAGTTACAGAAGTCGCCGCACCATAGGACTCGTGAGCGTCTTGGATGCTGTAGAGACAGTGCCAACATATTTGGGTAAAGGGGAATCACTGCTGACAAGCACCAGTAATGGAGTACCTCTTCTGTCTCCAATATGGAGCGGAGGAGTGTGGCTAGTTCAGATAGCAATCTCGTATCGTCATCTTTAAAAAGAGCTGGAAAAAAAAGGCTCGGATATAGTGACTCAAGTTTCGGTCTGAAACCTGACGGAGAATCATCGGCAACCGCATAACTAACCATATAATCCCCATCATCTGGAACCAAATCAGCTGGTTCAGGCTAGCTGAACTGTTCCCCAGAGGGATCAGTTAACCCGACAGACTGCGGCCACAGATTATGAATACGTGGACAATCTTTTTTGCATACATTCTCATGAACAAAATGCCGACAACCAGTGCACCCAAAAGTCATGGAAGACGGAACCCCGCCATTCTCTGAAAAAGTGCCTTCCCCACCTCTTCGGCCAGTCCGGACAAAGAAGCATCACAGCCCTTGCGCAAACGCTTTGTAAGTCTGCGTTTAAGGTCATGGTGGTTTTCGTAGCACTTCGAGGCAAAGGAAATCGATCGACTTTTATTAATAAGCTCGCATTAATCAGCACAAGTCCAATTTTATCGTATCTGCAATGTCCCGGCAAAATAGAACGCTTCATAAGAGGTTTGCATAGCTGCTGATATTTGTCACTAGCGCTCGGTTGAATCACACCACTCTTGTAACAACGGCAGACTAAAGGTCAGTGTTGTTAAACAGGTGTTTTCGATGCACTCATCGCTCCATTTCCAACAAATTTGTATTGAGTAGTTCGTCTTCATACTCATTACTACTGGAGCAGTCCCTGAGGATTAATTCATAGGCATGATGACTCCCACAGTTTTTAACACTTGCCACTCATAATTTATCAGTGATACAGCCGAAGACGGCACTGGACGCTTAAGATGGGACACACGTTCGGACCCAGTTTAGTGAGATAATTTAGGTTGAACTTGAGTATAACTGTCAAGATCTGTGCTAAGCATTTCTGAATATCGTTTCTGTAATTTAGCAGTAATCCCTATTCTCCGTGGTCGTGGGATACGAATGGAATGAAATGCTTGAGAAACGCGCAGATTTTTTTTTACAAGGATTGCTGATAGGTAGGATGACTGAACCAAATTTATCTATCCAGTTAAGTCCGACAAGGCTAAGACTAACATTAGACAGACAGCAATTACACTTGGTTGCTTTCCTTTTGAAGGAAACAATGCATTCCAGCTCAGATGCTTGTTCCAGCAATTTAAGTGAAAGGTTGCCAACAAGCATTTGGAGGCTGTTGGGTGATACCCCTTGGTTGTTCGTTAAGATTACGGGATACCGACGCACATCCAGCTACACTGACAATGTTTTCATGTTAACCTGAACGCAGAATCATTGTAGTATCCTGCTTGAGATTGAAAACCCGTCGACGTTCAGCTGTGATACCTATCCAATTTCAATCAAAATGTAGGTTCAGACATTTGCATCAATCAACTGACGAGTAGCAAAAGATTAACATGATCACCTGTAAAGTAATACAGCTTGAGACATCCACATTCGCGGCTGACGAAGCCTGAAAACGTGAAGAAGCAATCGCGATCTTCTTTGACCACGTTGAAACACTGATCATGGGTACTTAAGACTGAGGTTTGTGGGTCGAACATATAAGCCAGAGTTTCAACAACTTCAGTGGATTTGAAATGGCTTGACCTTTATGAAAAAAGAAGTTGACGAAATTTTGTACCCAACGGGTCCCACCTTCCAGGGCACTAATCGGACCTTCTTTAAATTACCTAGGTTGAAGAACTCCGTGCGAAGTGTCCCCATGATGTTGTAGCTGCGTCCTAAACGTGAAATTTGGTTTAGGATCGGATAAAGACTTCGTAGCACCCCTTGGTACTGCGTTGTCTAAATTACTTTTGGAAGCAGATGAAGTTGTTGATTAAGTGGCCGAGTGGGTCTTTGTCAGTGATTTCACCAGTTTCAGTTCAGCTTCCAGAGCGAAGCGGCTTGAGCCAGAAATTGTCCAGTTTCTTCGACCAATGAGTTTCTGAGGCCGCTCGGTGCTGCGGCGATAAGAGACTAAATTCTGCAATTCCATGAGCAATCATGAGTGCTATCAGATAAACGGCTGAGAAGTTCAAGCTATCACTGCCATCATGACACAACTTCACAGCCACCACCGATACACAATGTTATCTTCCCATTTAAAAGAAGTGAATCAAGAGATAAGTGCAAAATCAATATGGGTTTGATTCATAGGACCTATGCTTTCATATACTGATAATAACTTCGTAAATAAAAAAGTGGATCAAAACAATGATTAAGAAACAACAGTGGCAAGTAAAGATGAAGAGCTGGTTAACATAAACCTATAAGGGAATTAGTAGGTACAGGTCCGGAAAGAAAGATGGCCAACACTCATCAGCCCTTCTTTCGAACTTTGTCACAATATCAGAGGATATTACTCACTGTGGAAGCATGCTCCAACAATTGGTGAGTCGACGTACGAAGGAGTTAGCCCTAATCGATGTAGCAACGTTCTTCTTCTCCAACTTAGGACCGTAGCCTCGGAGGTGTGAATTTGTATGCAGATTGAACAGATTCCTCCTCAACTCTCGTTATTCCCTTAGAATGTTGAATGTTTTTATCAGGTCTTTTATAATCCTCCTTCACGCAAGAGAAAACAGATCGAGTTTTCCTGGTCTGTCTTCATAAGAGTTCCCCGCATTCCTTCTAGCAACCTTGTAAAATAACTCTGGATTTCCTCGAGTACTTCTTAACATATGCGGGCTCCAGGCCTGCACACAGTATTCTAGAAGTGGCCTCCTATAAGCCTCATAAGGGGGCAACATCACCCCCTGATCTTCTTAACACGAACGTTTCCATCAACGTATACAGTGCTCTTTCTTTTCCGGGCCACCTCTAAACATTGCTCGGGAACTTTGAATTCCGCCTTAACGAGCAGTCGGAAGTCGTTCGCTGTCCCTAACTTACACAGATCCATCCACTCACTCTCCTTACCAGAAAAGCCTGGTCGACCATGGCTGATCCCCGGCAAGCAGCTGACTACACTTGTCCACATTTGCGGGTTTCTTGCAGAACCAGATAAGACTCTTAATTGTTATCGACTTGCTTCTGGGTGGCATGGAACGAGGACTTTGGTCAGGGACAATCTCAAGTTGAGGATATTCGTCGCGGAGGCGTCGAACGGGAGCATAAGCACATAGTTGATAGGTGAATAGATGAAAAGATGGAATGATATGGTGTAAGGATCCAGTTGTTTACGTCGGGCAATCGCAAGCACAAATAACATATGCACCTACCAAGAGGAAATGTAACGGGACACAGAGAGCCAATCACAAGGCACAGTATACAAATCAGACACCACAGCATGCCAGCCATACTGGTTTGCGTAATTATTTCTACACCCATTGTCCCTCCTATGGGAAACTATTTGGCAGAGCAGGAGGACTGAAAATAGCTGAGGTTTCCTTGGGAGATCTGTCCAATGTCATCTTAAATAAGTCAAGGGTCGGGGCTCAAACGACCTCTTCTGGTAGACTGATTCAGAACAGGAACACTCGGAGTGCAAACGAATGAAGCCGATAAAGCAAATGGTAACGTTGATATCGAAGATAGAACCTATTTCCCCTTGAACTATTCAGTTCTGAGTGAGATGGATGAGCAAGGATGACTGCAGTCGGTTAAAATTTTGTAGGTTAGTATAGTGTTTCCTCTTACCCTTCGAAACTCCAGGTTAAGCACATTCAAACTTTGAAGTCTACCGTGATAACTCAGATACCGAGGGCCACTCGCCCGTTTTGCAGCCCTTCGCTGAACTTGTTCAAGCAATGATGTCCTTACGGAGATGAGGGGAACAGGCATGAATACTCACTTCTGTTAAAGGGCGAACTAGGGTAGAATGAATGGAAACGAATTCTGCCGA